>CAUYON010189331.1:0-21446 GCA_963573935.1 Arctocebus calabarensis | reverse complement strand
GATCAACAGCAAAAGAGGAAAGGGGGTGGGCGGCTCCTGTGGCTCAGCGAGCAGGGCGCCAGCCCCATATACCGAAGGTGGCGGGTTCAAGCCCGGCCTCGGCCGAACTGCAAAACAAAAAAATAGCCGGGTGCTGGGGCAGGCGCCTGTAGTCCCAGCTGCTAGGGAGGCTGAGGCAAGAGAATCGCTTAAGCCCAAGAGCTGGAGGTTGCTGTGAGCAGTGTGACGCCACGGCACTCTACCCAGGACGATAAAGTGAGACTCTGTCTCTACAAAAAAAAAAAAAAAAAGAGGAAAGGGGGTCTCTCATACCCTTCAATCTTTTACAACATTTTACAAAACAATGTAGGTAAAGAAAAGACTGATCCTAATCAGAGGAATGAATTACATCCCTTTAAGGCTCAAATAATTTAAAATTTCAATAGCTTTGATTTTGGGTATTTTGTCATTTTTTTTTGGATAAATTGCTCAAACTCAAGAGTTTGAGGTTGCTGTGAACTATGATACCACAGCACTCCACCCAGGGTGACAGAGTAAGATTCTGTAAGAAAAAAAAAAAAAATCAGACAAAGTCACATCTAGGCACCTAAGGGAAGATATACCATCTCAGACTGACTGAATTATTCAGCTTAAAATATAGTACCTTAGCTCGGCACCTGTGGCTCAACAGGCTAAGGTGCCAGCCATGTACACCTGAGTGGCGGGTTCAAATCCAGCCTGGGCCTACCAAACAACAATGACGGCTGCAATCAAAAAAAAAAAAAATGGCCGGGCGTTGTGGCGGGCACCTGTAGTTCCAGATACTTGGGAGGTGGAGGTGGGAGACTCACTTGAGCCCAGGAGTTAGAGGTTGCTGTGAGCTGTGATGCCACAGCACTCTATCCAGGGTGACAGCTTGAGGCTCTGTCTCAAAAAAAAAAAAATACGAGTCACAGCTTTGAGTTATGAGCAGCTATGGGCTTTGGGGGGGGCACAGTTAATACTTTGCATGAAATATATTATTTTATAACAGTGAAATTGCTTTCTCTTTTGTCTTGTGATTTTTTTTTGAGGTGAAAATTAAGTTTTTGTGTGAGTAGTACTATTATACCTATCTTGAGCATCTTGCTTATACTGTATCTCATCATACCTCTGTTTAATTCTTAATAAACTGTTCACTTGTTAAAAAAAATCCACTTTTTTAACGGTAAATTTAAGGGGCATAAGTTGAATTATGTTCATGTATATCATGTATAGTGGTGAAGTCTGGGCTCCTTTGCATTTAAATATTTGAAAAATAATCTTTAAGTTTTAAGCCTGAAAGAAACATTGAAAGTCATGGGATGTCATTTTTGGTCTCTCTCTCTCTCCTTCCTTCTTTCCTTCTCTTCCCTTCTCTCTCTCTCTTTCCTTCCTTCCTTCTTTCCTCCCTTCCTTCCTTCCTTCCTTCCTTCCTTCCTTCCTTCCTTCCTTCCTTCCTTCCTTCCTTCCTTCTTTCCTTTCTTTCTTTCCTTTTCTTTCTTTCTTTCCCTCCCTCCCTCTGTTCCTTCCTTCCGAGTCTAGTACTTCATGAAATGTGCTACTATTACTCTTAATACAAGTTTTAAACAATATTACCAATATCATTTTCCACTTCAGTTTCCTCTTCCTTGAAAAACATGTTTGTTTTCCTTGATTCACTAGAGTTCCTTGTGCATTCTTTTGCTTTTATCTCTTCTCAGTTATAAATATCTGAGTGGCAGATATCTTTTATCACTGTGCCTCTCCTTTCTTAATTATATTTATGGCAACCTTCATGAAACAGAAATCCAAGCTTCACCCATATAGTTTGTGCTTTGAGGTCTGGTTTGACCATTTCTTCCCAAAAGCTATATCATAAATATACTCCTCTCCATTTTCTTTTATAAGCCTTAAAATCCTACCTGTGCATTTTGCCTAAAACCCAACCACAGCTGACTCTTGACCAACACACTTAAACTTTTCATTTACACATTAAAGCTCTTCTACCCCTGCCACCCCTCAAACAGCAAGACCAACCTTTCTTCTTCCTCCCTCCCAACACAAAGACAATGAGAATGAAGACCCCCATGATTATACACTCTCACTTCATGAATAGTAAATACATTTTTTTCTTCTTTATGGATTTCTTTTTCTTTCTTTCTTTCTTTTTTTTTTTTTAATTAGAGACAGAGTCTCATTTTATCACCCTCCATAGAGTGCTGTGGTATCACAGCTCACAGCAACCTCCAACTTCTGGGCTTAGGAAATTCTCTTGCCTAAGCCTCCCAAATAGCTGGGACCACAGACACCTGCCACAACACCCAGCTATTTTTTGTTGCAGTTTGGCCAGGGCTAGGTTCATACCCACCACCCTTGGTATATGAGGCCGGTGCCCTACCCACTGAGCCACAGGCGCTGCCTCCCCTTATGATTTTCTTAATGACTTTTTTTGTCTAGCTTACTTTATTATAAGAATATAACACATATATAATACATATAACATATAAGATATGTATTAAACAACTGTTTACATTATCGCTGAGGCTTCCAGCCAAGACTAGGCTATTAGTAGTTAAGTTTTGGGGAAGTCAAAAGTTATGTGAGGAGTTTTGACTATGCAGGGGTGTTGGAGCCCTTAAACCCCTGCATTATTCAAAGATCAATGGTATATTCTTTTACATTAAATAATCTGGCTTTCCAATGCAATGGGATAAAGAAATTATTTCCTGAGTTTTGACTAGGCAGGGGTATTGGAGCCCTTAAACCCCTGCATTATTCAAAGGTCAAGGGTATATTCTTTTCCATTAAATAATCTGGCTTTCCAATACAATGGGATAGAGAAATTATTTCCTGTGGTGGGCGTGGTGGCTCATGCCTATAATCCTAGTACTTTGGGAGGACAAGATTGGAGCTTCACTTGAGAACAGCAGTGTGAGACCACCTTGAGCAAGAAAAAAATCTTTCTCTACACCCGCCCATCTCTACAAAAAATGCAAAAATGAGCTAGGCTCAGTGGTACGCACCTGTAGTCCTAGATACTCAAGAGACCAGGAATTTGAGGTTGCAGTGAGCTATGATGAGCCACTGCATTCTAGTCCAGGTAACAGAGTGAGACCTTGTCTCAATAAAGCAAAACTATTTCCTGATTTATGTAGGAGGCCTAGTGTAGCATCAATATATATCTCTCCTTTCCGTTCTTTGTTCTAGTTTTCTAGTGATATGTTAGCTCCAAACTCTTTTGGTAACTTTTAAAATTATGTTTTAAAATGTGAATGGCCGTGTCCTCACTTTTACTCTTTATTTTCAAACTCCCTTAGCTCTTACTCGACCTGGACTCTTCCATGCTGTGCAGATTATCAGGCTGGTGTCCTTCAGCTTCTAGACAGCCCTCTGTGCTCCTTGTGAGGCTGGGGCCAAGACTGTACAAATCACATGACTAGTGGCTTCCTGTTAGGCTCTGTCTTTGGAGGGCACTAAGGGGTCTCTGGTCGGAGAAGGACAAGGAGCTTGTTCCTTCCTGCCTGCTTTTTGTTGCTGTTAGTGTTGCCCCAGCCAAACTTCGTCACCCCAAGGCAGCAGTTGGCTCCATTTTCCAGTGTTTCCCATTCTCTCACAACCAGCCCCATCACACTCCCTCAGACACACCAGGTCAGCCAGGTGAGCTATCCTGGCAGAGGCATTAGCCACACAGCACCCCTCCCTCAAAGGTCTGAGTCCCAGCACCACAAGGACCACACACACCCAGACTCCTCGGAACCCTTCCTATTGTTTCTCCAGCCCTAGGGAATTTCGTTGCTGTCTTTTGGCCTCCAAGGTCATAAATCCCTGATTAACAATTTTACATATATTAAATTGTCTCTCTTATAATAGCTAGTGTGGTTTTAGATTTCTGATTGAATCTGTCTGATACAAATGGAAAGTTTAGAAACAGTCAAGTTTGAAGAGAAAAATTCTGCAATATTTTTACTTCAGTTGCCTTAAATGTCCAGATTAACATGGAGAGAATATATTATGAAGCAATATTTATGTCAACTATTCCTTAATATGACCCATATATTTATTCAGATCATTTATTCAGATATTTCAATAGAGTTTTAGAAATTGATTTTATACAGTGCTTATATACTATTTTGGAGTAAAGAGTAGATTCAGATTTTCTGGAGCCTGAAGCATATTCTTAACTTAGAAAATCCTCTTTTATAAAAAGATTACAAAATTACAAATATGACATGAAGTACAAAGGTGAATTAACTGGAATAAGAAAAAAATTAAAATAAACTATGAATTTTAAAAAGTTTACACTATCAAAGCCTTCAAAAAATCCAGAAAGATAATGCACTTTGATTAACTGTATACACATCTCTAAAGTATCTTTATCCCCATATTTTTGAGTATATATTTCTTGATCACATATTCATAAGGCAATAATTTTACAATATTTATATAGAATTACTGTAAATCTAATGGAGTCCTTCCTTTTTCATAGCAGATTGAAATTTGTTTTTCCTGGTTAATAGTTTAGAAAAAAAGGTCTCTAAGTTTTATATCCCAGCCTTAGTAATTCATATAAATTTTTGGTTGTCAAATTTGAGACTTGACTACGTCTATCAAGTCTTTTCAGTATGCAAATGTTTCTGGATATTTCATTAACTGACAACTCTTATTTCCTGTATACATAGAATAAATAAATAAAATGTTCTTTTAATTGATGACATTCAACCAGTTTGGTATTGATGTGTAGTAGCGTATTATGAATCTCAGGTAGCATTTGTGAATGTCAAGAAAGTATGAAATTTAATTTTTTTCAATGTTTTCATGTCATTAGCTTACATCGTTTTCTGATGGGTGTGTACAAAGCCTTACCCACAAATGTTAATCTATCTTTTTCTCCCAATAGATCCATTCCTTGTTGCTTTGTATATTTGAAGCTATAGTATTATGTGCATACATGTTCATAATTAAACCTTCCTGGTCTAGCCTTTTTCCTTTTATCAGTGTGTAATAGTCTTCATTGTTTCTCAACATTAAATTACAGTAGTGATTTTCCACCAGATCTTATGTGTGCCACATAAATTTTAAAGATCATGAGTTAAATTATTTTTGAAAGTTTATTTACTCTTTTTTTCCTAATGTAATTTAAGTGTGCTCTGGAAGTTACCACAGGTTAAATAACTATAGGTTAAATAAAAGAAGTTGAAAAACACCAAATTACAGGGGTCCCAAAATTTACCCCTAAAGTTAGCATATATAGGGAAAATAGGAAATTGTAGCTAAACGTACTTTTATTTACATAATATTCATTACAAAATTTTACTAAATATTCTCTCAGTGTTGGCCGCCTCTTTGTAAAATTTTGTAATATCAAATATTTACCATAGCATTATTTTATTCATTTTTATGTGGCATATATTTTTTATTTTCAATTACTCTATATATTTTTTTGTTCATATATATTATACAGACAACACAGGAAGAGTTTTTAATCTAATTTGAGAATGTATTTTCATTGTTGTAAACACATTTACATACAAATATCATATTTGTATATTATATCTCACTTCTGCTTTCTTAATTTTTGTTTTCTATTCTCACACTTTATTTCATATTTTCTTTTTCCCCATCTTTCAATTAAACAGGTAATTTTTCTTCTATTAGAAACTTAAAGCTTCAATAGATTTTACAATAGATTTTCTTGAGCTTTCCCCCAAAGAAGAAAATAATCTTAGGACTTTACCATACTCTCCCCTTGCTCTGCTTCTGTTGCTATAGTAAAGGTAGGAGGGAGGAAAAAGAGATCATTTCTAGAAAAATATTTTCAGAAATACAATCTATTAGGTAACCATTATAATCACTGTGTGGGAGAAAATTATAGTAAAACAAAACTGAGTCCAGCAGATCAGCTGATCAAGACGGTATTAAAATAATTCAAACAATGTAATAAGAACTTCATCCAAAGATTTGAGGATGAAAACATAAAGAAGATTAATTGAGGTTTGTGATTTATTAGAGCTGAGATTAATTTAATCTCAATTTTTACATTTTACATATAAGAATACCACATTCACACCTATACCAAATTCCCTTCTCTTATACACAAATATGCAATTAAACATAAATGAATAAGAGGGAAAGGATCTGGTTGGAATTGAATTAAAATATGGGAAGAAAGTTTTGACCAGGTTGGCTTTGATCTCCAGCTGGTGGAATAGCATTTTTACCACAAGAGTTCTAGGAAACTGTGAGTCATTGAAACACAATTGTACTGGGGTAATAAATCACTCTGAAAAAGGAGCAGAATAGCACACGACTTTATGGAAAATTTAACAATTCAGCCCATAGTTGAAGCCTGAGGAAATACTTTTATGATTAACTCTGCCTGGCATTAGGTCTAATCTCAGCATATAATTTCTCACGTGATTAATTCTTGCCTGGTTTAATTGATGCTGATGGATGGCCAGCAGTTGGAACAAATGTAAATCAGAGTTATGGAAGCAAATAAGATAAGCAAAATAACATTTTATCTGTGAGATAAACACAATCCACCCTAGAAAATTAATGTAATTAAATCAAATTATATTTTTCTACTCCATTGGAGTTATTGTTTTGACCAACCTGGAGATAGTTTAGGAGAATATCTCAGGATGAAGAAATATTAGCTAACAAATTTTTAATCTCATTACTTCATCATCACCATTAATCACTATGGACCTTTTTTTCTTCCATAGAAATAATTCAGTATGACATCTAGACTATAGTTAGAGTTTTAAGAAAGAACTTAAAGGATTCTTAGTTTGAGTCCCCTACTTATAAGTCTTTGAAATTAGTATTTGAAATTAGTATTAGTAATCCGTTAGATGGATTACTTCTACTAATACATGGTAAGCTTCTACCATGTGCCAAGTGTTACACTAATCAATGAGATACAAAAATGAGTAAAACTGGGTTTCTGCCCTGAGGGTCTTTATGAGCTGAGTAGAGGGAGATAGAAATGCATTCATAAACTTTGCCAGGAGCACAGTAGAAACTCAAAAGAAGGGGTGGTGAACACGACCTGGATCTCGCCCCGACTCAGGTAAAGCAAACATACAACACAGGAGATGAAGCCTCTGCTCTACGCGAGCTTTGCCGATTGGTCAGTACTTTTCTCAAAGCCACAAAGCTACTAGGAAGCAAAGCAGGATTTAAGCCGGACCTATCCTGTAAGCAGAAAACAAACCCAAAGAAGGCAGTGCAGTTTATCCCCACCCCAAACCTGAGAACTCTTCTGCCTCTTTCTGGGGAAGCTCTTCTTAAAACAAAATCTTCTCACTGACGACCCCTCTACACAAACACACAGCTCAAGTCAGAACTAACTGCACAGTTCTTCATCCTTAAATTTTAATAAACCACCCCAAATCATCAGACATATAGACAGCTGCAAGAAAGGAAAAACATCCAAACTATTTACTGTGTATGTGACAGATAATTATGGAAACAAACAAACAAAAAAAAAGAACTTGGGGGCAGGGAAGAAACCCTTAAGAAATCAAAGAAATTTGAGAAGATATATTTCATCCATAAAACAAGAATAAGATGGTAATTTAAAAAATCAATTACAGAGCAAGGAAAAGCTAGAAAAAGTTAAAGTAATTATACTAAGTTAAAATAATTGCCAGTAATTCCGGATATCAGGGTCCTGGAGGAGGCCACCCTTCCCCACTCCCCTCGACTACCTGGAAAGCCTCTTGGGATTCACTGAGTGGACAGTAATGGGAGTTTCTAGACTATGCAGATGGCACTCAGCCATCACCTGTGTTGAGCTTAGTGGAATGTTGCTATTTTCCATCCTTTAGCCAGGTTGTCTCTAATTAAGAATGGGACCCATTTTTCCTCTCTCCCTCTCTCTCCCACTCCACTCCCCTTCAACTTGTTAGCTTCCCAAAACCACTGAACTTCCCACCTGGCTCCTGTCAGTACCCCTAACCTCTCTGGGACCTATAAATAATAAATGTGTTTCATGCATTTTGGTTTCACCTCCTCCTTGAGACTCACCTACCCACTACACCTGAAACTAACATTTCCCCATCAGGGTTATCCTTGAAAGTGGTTGTCTTACATTGGGCACAGAGGCTTATGCCTATAATCCTACCACTTGGGGAAGCTGAGGTGGGTGGATTGCTTGAACTTCGGAGTACAAGACCAACCTGAGCAAGATCAAGACTTAGTCTATACTAAATAGAAGAAACTAGCTGGGTATTGTGGAACTGCTAATTGGAACTAGCAGACATCTGTAGTTCCTCCATCTACTAGGGAAGCTGAGGCAAGAGAATCACTTGAGACCAAGAGTTTGATGTTGCTATGAGCTATAATGACACCACAGCATTCTACCCAGGGTGACAGAGTAAGACTGTATCTCCAAAAAGAAAAAAAAAGGAGGGGCGGCCCTTGTGGCTCATCAAGTAGGGCACCGGCCCCAAATACCAAAGGTGGCAGGTTCAAACCCGGCCTCAGCAAACTGCAAAACAGAAAAATAGCCGGGCATTGTGGTGGGCGCCTGTAATCCCAGTTACTTGGGAGGCCGAGGCAAGAGAATTGCCTAAGCCCAGGAGTTGGAGGTTGCTGTGAGCTGTGTGACGTCACGGCACTCTACTGAAGCAATAAAGTGAGACTCCATCTCTATAAAAAGAAAGAAAAAAAAAAAGCAGTGGCTATTATGACTTATAGCCACTCTCTAGAGTAATCTCAAGACTAAGTTAAAAGGAAGCCATTGGCCTGGAGCAGTGCCTTATGCCTACAATCCTTGCATTTTGGAAGGCTGAGGTGGAAGGCTCTATTGAGGCCAGGAGTTCAAGACCAGTCTGAACAACAGTGAGGCCCCATCTCTACAAAATAATAAAAAAAATTATCCAGGTATGATGGTGTGCACCTGTTGTCCCAGCTACTCAGAGGCTGAGGTGAGAGGATTGCTTGAGCCTCGGAGTTCAAGGCTACAGTAGCTATGATTGTGTCGCTGCATTCCATTGGGCAATAGAGTGAGACCTTGTGTCTAATAAAACAAAAAAAAATTTTAATCTATAACAATAAAAACCATAACAGTAGCATTTTCTATTAAGTCCGGTTTTCTATTAGTAAGACACAAAATAACATGAAATAGCTTTAATCCTTAGATACACCTTAACATAGACCCATTCACAGCATATCAATTAGCCCTCTGGACGGAAGTTTGTCAGAAATTACTCTACAGTAATTTCTGGCTAAATTTCCATGACAACTCTCTGAAGCTACAGAGCATTTCATTCTGAGAGGACAAAATGACTTTATATCAATTAAGGATGAAAGTAAATAAAGGCATTTTCAGATAAGAAATGACTTAGGGAATTTAGACTTTCATCAAAAATAGTTTAAGAATATATTCCTACTTAAAGTGTGGGAGGGGAGGGAGATAGCACAATTCAAAAGAAATAGTAGCTCCAAAGCCATGGGGCAGGGGGTCCCAGGATAACAGTTATGAAACAAGGCTAGAAAGCAGCAGGTCTACAGAAGTTCCAGAAGGGAATTTCAGGGAAAGGGACTGCAAGCAACTGGGAGAATGTATGAAACATAAATCCCCGTGATCAAGAAGTTGCAGCTTTCTCCTTGGGGTATGGACCCCTTGGGGTTAGTGACATTGGACCCTAGAACAAACACTTTGCACTGCTTATCTCCAAACATGTTGGTGCAAACAAGTATCTTCATTGTTTAAGCCATTATCATTTTGATTCAATTGTGTCATTTAACTTGTTACCTAGAACTTATCTTATTTTGACTTTTAAAAATTTAAATTAAGACAGAAATCACCAAGTGCAGCACTATTATTATTTTTAATGGCATCACTATATTCTAATATTCTATCTTCAGGAAAGCCTCACTCTGAGGCTCTCACTGTATTTTTCCATTAGTTATATTCATGCCTCATTAATTTTCTGGGAAAATTCATTTTACCTTTTATATAGGAATTGTCTTTGGCTTCTGCGCAGAAAATAAGGGACTGTGAGCCAATCTCTTCCTAAGAGCTAACTTTTCTTATAAAGACTAAGACAGCCAGTACTGTTATATCCCCTAGATTGTTTCTTAAACCTAGTCATCTCAGCCACGTGTGTGGCTTTAGATTGCATCTAAATGCTGATATCTCCCAACTTAAATCTTCATCTCTAAATTCCTGATCTCTGATTGTATGTCACACTGAAGATAATTTATTATCAGCCCTTTCAAAATTCTTCCCATGTTTCTGATTTCAGTAAAAGTTACCTTCATCCCCTCAGTCCTACAGATTTAGAAGATAATACATTATGGTCTACTTGCTTATCCTTTTTCTATCTTCCTTCTAGTATGCTTCTTAAAAAATTAACCATAAAGGCTGCAAAACTAAAACTACATTCCTCAGATTCCTCTGTAGTCTTGACTTGGAATGCCAACTAGGTTCTGCCAATCGGCGACACTCACCCAGTTTGATAATGTGCCTTTTTGGCTGTATTATTTTACAAATCAAGGGCGTGGAAACATGAGGTTCTGCACTTTACTTCCATGCCCGTTCTTCAGCTTCTTAGGTATTGCTAAGGAATTGTGATGGTCACAACAGGCAGGATCCAGGTTGTGATGCCCAGTGACAGCCAAAGCAGTAGGGTTGGCAGGAAGCTACTCTCTGTGGTGGAAGGTCTTTGAATTCTGTGATTCCAGCAATGCAGTAGAAAGTCCCTAAGATGTCAGACCTGGGAGCTGGGAATTATTTCTGGAGATCTAGGCTAGTTACTACTCCTCTGGCTCACCCATAATTTTCTAAGCACTGATTCATGCTATTAAATTTCTTCCTGCTTAATAATTAAGGGCAGTTATTTTCTTCAAAGAACCCTAAACCAGATCAAGTAGAATGATATTGAAATATTTCTTTTATTGTTTATAAGATTTCTGGAATTGCTTGTTTTGTAAAATCATTGTGGTCTATGAGTTTATGAGAGTTTGAACTTTGTTACTGAATTCAATTCAGTGCTTAATTACTGTTTTCCTATGAATGATTATACTGTGGTTAATATGTTAGCACCGCAGTATTCCCAGATAGTTTTTTGTTTGTTGGGAGGTTGGGTTTTGAGGGGGCAGAGTTAATACTTTCCATGAAATATCTTATCTTATAACAGTGAAATTGCTTTCAAAAAAAAAAAAGAACCCTAAACCCAAAGTCATACACCACAAAACAGTTGTACCCCAAATCTAAGCAGTAAACAAGTCCTGCCAGTTTTTCTGCCCAACTCTCCCTATGTCTAGCCAACTTTTTCTTTTCTGTAGTTCAGGTTTTTAGGATGAAGAGGGAAGAGCATTAACTTTGGCTCCTGGAATTGATTGTTGGCCTGACCATTCCCAAACTATGTTGCCTTAGATAAATTACTTAATCCCTTAACGGTGGTTCTCAACTTTCCTAATGTTGTGACCCTTTAATACAGTTCCTCATGTTGTGGTGACCCCCCATCATAAAATTATTTTCGTTGCTGCTTCATAACTGTAATTTTGCTACTGTTATGAATTGTAACATAAATATCTGATGTGCAGGATGGTCTTAGGCGACCCCTGTGAAAGGGTCGTTCAACCCTCAAAGGGGTCACGATCCACAGATTGAGAACCACTGCCTTAGAACCTCAAGGTCTATAACATAAAAGGATATTGTTACCTAGTGGCATAATAGTTTGCAAAAGTTAGAGAGACTACAGGATGCTCTGTGAAAACTTTGTAGCGTAGTACTCAGTACTTAGCTTCACTCACACTATTACCATTATTAAACTCCTTACTGGTCTTCTTGTTCTTGAATTTCTTTCAATTTAGTTGTAGAAAAAGAATGTCCCAAGGAGGTTTGGAATAACCATGGAAATACAAAAGTAACCCTTGGCTTTGAGAAGCTTTTAGTTTAGATAATAAATTTAAAATTTTTAGAAAAACGTGACTCAGATTTGAAAATAGCAAAAGTGGCCTGAGATTAGTTTAGGGTTCTAGACTAAGAAGCTTTTCAATGAAATCAGTGGGGGAATGTTTTGTGTTGCATTGAGTTTTAGGTCAGATGATGCATCTCTGTGACCAAGAAGTGACTGAATCATTTTCCTTCAGTGGCTGAGAAAAAATGGTTAACTCCAAAACTCAAATCATATTTGCTTTTGGGTAAATGATTTAGACATAATTTTTTCTATTCTTCCCACTAAGTACAACTGAAAATCCTGGAAATTCCATATAAAATGAATAAGGGAACCCTGAAACATGGAGGAAAGGAGCAGACCAGTAGGGAAGAGGGGACCCAAAGAATGACATGGTGATGGTGTCTGTCTCACAGACTCCAGACCGGTCCAGAATGAGATCAACACTGGAACTGGGAGCCTGGATGAAGCAGCTTGTCCTCCCTAATGTAGGAGGGGACTCATCCAAATACTTGAAGGCCTAAATGGAACAGAAAACCTGACCCCTTAGTAAAAGATCGCCTCCTCCTGCCTGACTGCCTTAGCACTGGGTAATTGTGTTCTGAGATTTTTCCTCCCTGCCTTTGAACTCAAACTGAAACACTGGCTCTTCCTGGCTTTCAAGCTTGCTGGTCTTCAAACTGGAACGACATTTCTGTGACTACTGGGTTTTCAGGTCTTTGGATGGGATTCTTGGGAGATAAAAAGAATACAGCAAGCAAACGGGGTAACAACTAGGTTTTCCTTCTCTCCCTGAGTTTCCCGAATTATGTTTGGTAGGAACAAAATGTATAATATTATCTGATGTGGTTGTAAATGTAAATGTAAAGGAAATATTTAAGACAATTGTATTAAAATGGGGGAGCATGAGGGGACTTATAAGGCAGTACATTTTCTATACTTTCACTCTTGACATCAGTAGGCAATGATAAGTTATGTATATAAAATACCTTTAGAGATAACTAAAAACATTATTCAAAGAGATGTACTTAAAAACAAACCCAGGTTCAGGGAAAACTGTACAGCCACATGTAGAAGAATGAAATTAGATCCTCATTTCATACCATATACAAAGTCAAACCAGAATGGATTGAAGACGTTATGGTGAGACCTGAACCTGTAAAACTGCTGAAAGAAAACAGGGAGAAGCTTCATGATGGTGGTCTTGGTGACATATATTTGGATACAACTCCAGAAGCACAGGCAACAAAATAAAACTAGAAAATCAAATTTTAATTAAAGTAAAAAGCTTTTGCACAGAAAAGCAAAAAAAAAAATAAACAGAGGAAAAGATAACAGAAAATACTTGCAAACTATACATCTGATAAGGGGTTAATATCCAAAATACATAAAGAACTAAAACAACTCAGTAATAAAAATAACCAGATTTATTTTTTTCTTGTGGAGACAGAGTCTCACTCTGTCGCACTCGGTGGAGTGCTGTGGAGTCACAGCTCACAGCAACCTCCAGCTCTTGGGCTCAAGCAATTCTCTTGCCTCAACCTCCCAAGTAGCTGGGACTACAGGCACCTGCCACAGCACCCAGCTAATTTTTGATGCAGTTTGGCCAGGGCCGGGTTTGAACCCGCAGCCCTCAGTAGATGGGGTCGGCACCCTACTTGATTTTTTAAATGGGCAAAGGACCTAAATAGACATTTCTCCAGAGAAGCCATACAAATGGCCAACAGGTATATTTTAAAAATGCTCAACATCACTCAGCAACAGGGAAATACAAATCAAAACCACAATGAGATATCATCTTACCCCAGTTAGAATGCTATTATCAAATAAATGCTAGCAAAGATGGGGACAAAGGAGAATTACCATACACTTTTAATAAAAAGGTAAATTAGTATAGACATATGGAAAACAGTATGGATGGTTCTCAAGTTAAAAATACAACTACCATATAACCCAGCAAATCCACTGTTGAGCATTTACCCAAATGAAAAATAAATCAGTGTGGTTGCATCACCATATTACTACAGCATTACTCACTCACAATGGCCAAGAGACAGAATCAACCTAAGTTTTTATTAACAAATGAATGAATACAGAAAGTGTGGTACATAGATAACAAAATACTGTTCTACCATAAAAACAAATGACATCCTGTCATTTGCTGCAACATGGTAGGAGCTGAAGATCAAAGATTGCATCTTCTCCCTTGAGTGGGAGCTTACGAGTTGATCTCATGGAGGTAGAAAGTAGAATGACGGATGCCAGAGGCTGGGAAGGGCGTGTGCTGAGGGGCTGAGGGAAGAAAGAAAGGCTAGTTAATGAGTACAAATATGCAGTTAAATAGAAGAGATAAATTGTAGTATTTCATAGCACAATAGGGTGATCATGTTTACAATAAAATACACAATATCTAAAATAGCTAGAAGATTTCAAATGTTCCAACACAAAGAAATGATAAACATTCAAAGTGATAGATATCCCTAATACCATAAATGGATCATTATACATCATATGCATGTATCAAAATATCACATGTATTCCATAATTATGTGGAAATATTAAGTTTCAATTAAATAATTAACAAGCAATGTTGTTGCAACAACAAAAACTCATTCAAAGACAAAAAGATAGTCTTTTCAACAAATGGTTCTGGAACAATTGAACGTCCATAAGCAGAGAAGAAAAAACAGTGCCATGCTGGGCACGGCGGCTCACACCTGAAATCCCAGCACTTTGGCAGGAGGTTTCTACATGTAGTGGCTTTATTAATAAAAGCAGCTTTATTCATAAAAGCTTTAACTGGAAATAACCCAGACATCTTTGATGTTTTGGAGGGGATGAATGACTAAATAACTGAGGTATGTCCATTCCATGGAAATAATAGCAATGAAAAGGAATGGACTATTAATATACATAACAACCTGTGTGAATCTACAAATAATTATATATGAATGATCAAGCTAATAATCTTGGTTGTGATCCTGTTTTGTAGTTTTCCAGGATGTTATAACTGGGGAAATCAGGGTAATGGATACATGTGATTTGCCTGCATTTTTTCCTACAACTGCATGAATCTACAATTATTTTAAAATAAAAAGCTTAAAACTTAAGCCAAAATAATTTATTGACCAGACATTTAGGGGAAAAAAAAACTACAGGAATCATTTCCTTCTTGTAGCCAGACCCCTATTCTTCATTATTTTGGCAAAACTTTCATGAAATAATCTTGGAAGTACTCCAAATTTCACCTGAGACTGAGTATTTTGAGAGCTATCTCACCAAGTAGCACCATTGTCTTTTAAAATAAAATTGTAGCCTTTCAGAAGGAGGCAATCAATCGAAAGACTGCGGTACTTCCCATAACTGGAGTCTTATTCTTTTAAAGTGTATTTTGATGACACAAATAGTGTCCCTTCTTTCTTGAGAAAATAAACTTCATCCATTTACTCTGACAGTAATTTTTTTCTTCACCCCCTGTCTGCTCCTGGATACTCAAAACAACCTTCCCTTTCTCCCAGGAATAACTAGTACTCATTTATGAGTATAATTTTCTTACTTTTCTTTATACTTTTCCCATATAAGTATGAACTGTTGAATACTATAGCTTAACTTTCTAGATTTCTTAAACTTTATATAAAATTATTTTTTATATAATTTTGTGTCTGACTTCTTGTGTTAAGTATTACTGATACAATTTCAATATCATTTTAGAAATTCATTCATTTTCATCCACATCGTTTCATGTGCCTGTAACTTTTTTATTTTTATTGGTCTTTAATAGTTCGTTGCATGTCTATCCTTGTATTTTATAGAATTGACAAAAATTGTGTAGACAGAGGGTATCAAAAAATGTATACACATTTCAGGAAAGAAAAACACTATATTAAAATTGTAATGATGTATACTGATAACTGTCATAATATATACTGCAAGTCATGTCTGAGCACCCCTTGTAACTGCAGAAGTCAAGAGCACTTAAGTATTACAAGTTGCTTTCTGTATTTATAGTAGACAGTATATAGTACACAGTGTCCAACCTTTTTTCTTTTCTGCCACACATTGGAAGAATAAGAGTTGCCTTGAGTCACACATTAAATACACAAAACACTATGAAAGCTGATTAGAAAGGTCTGTGCATACTTTGGGGGACATCCAGATAAACCCAACAGTCCTTGAATAAGGACTGTTTGCATGCAGGCCACAGGTTGGGCACCCTATAAAAGTTTTGATAGATGTATACATTGCAGAATGACTAATACCTTACCAATATTTTTTGTTTTTCTGGTTAACTATTATGGTAAAGAGCTCCTGCCAAGGGACATCATCATGATGCGGTCATGGTAAATCCTAGATTATATCCAGAAACTTTTAAATGGTTCATGCACGCCCTAGTCTTAGAAAAGTGGCCGTCTTCCACAATTATTCTGTCCTAGGGAACCTTGCCTCACTTATCTCTTTTTGATTCCCATTCACCTTCCTAAAGACACAAAATTCAGTGTGCTAATCCCGTTTGGCATGCTTATTGGAAGGAGTAGCCCTAGGCTTATGCGTGGGAAGAATAAGTGCATCCTGGAGACAGTGCCAGATTCTTTCCGTCTGGCGCCCTCTTAGATTTGGAAGTAACTCTCCACCAGAACCCTCTTATTTCCAGAACTGGCTCTATGGTTTCAGACCAAGAAAATGATTTCCTTTCATGCTTTACTTTCTTCTCTCCCTTTGCCCTTTATTTGAACATCAGCTTACACTACTCTGAGGCTCTGGGGCCTCCATGTAGAAATATAACTATTGAAGCCCTTTGAAGTCTAGAAAAAGTTTTCCATAAATCTAAGCAGTAATATTCTTACTGGGTCCCTGCAGTAACATTTCGAATGATAATAAATGTTTCAACTGACTTTTCACTGGCAACGTATGTGCTAATAGTTCCCGCTGGAAATGTCTGTGCATTGCTTGATGAATTTAAAAAACAGGTGAATTACCAATTATACCTATAAAAACAAAAGACGTTTGCCTCTAAATGCCTGGGTTAGCTGGAACACCTTCTCCTCTAGCTCTGAGATTCTTTCTTCTTCATGATCTGATCTGTTATTGATACTTTCTACTGCATCGTTAAGTTCCCTGATTGACTCCTTCAATTCCTTATGCTCTACTAAAACATTTCTAATTTTTTTCATCGCTTTCCTTCATTATTTGGGTCTGTTTGGGGACCCTAAAAAGGGAAACAGAACGTATAACTTTTAAAGTATAATCATAATAGTGGCCCCAATGCATCAAGTACTTGCTATGTCACAAGCTTCACAACCAGCAATTAACACACATTCTCACATACACAGGGGTGCGATTACTTTCCCTTTTATAAGTTGGGTGCTGGGACTCCAAGCATTAAATAACTTTCTCAAGGTTGACTGACTGTTAATGGTGACATTTATTGACTAAAAAATCTCTGATAGTATAGAAGAATTTACAGTACAAGAGGCTAAGCTTCAACTGTACATATCTAAATCTCAGTTCTCAGCTACACACCAGAGATTTCTTTAAACTATTTCTGCTTTTACGTTTTCTGATGGGTACTTACACACCAGTAAACGATATGATTAATTTTTAATTAAAAATATTTTAATTTGTCATTTTTAGGGCCTTGTCTATTCACTCCTAACTATAATAGATGGGAATTTAGGTCACTTATAAACCATTTTAAATTGAACTTTATGGACACCCTATAAATTACTTCCAACACTGTCTAATCTGCCTCCAAATTTTTGATAGTCGCATTATTATCTTCAATTATTATTATTATTATATAATTTTTACAGTGAAAACATATTATAAATTTGAAATATACCATCTATGCTCATAGCTTTAAAAAGTGTTTCAGAAAATGTTTTAAAGTAAAAAGAAAGGGAAAAAAACTTGAAATCTTTCCGCTCTGAGGTACTTAACTTTTAATATTAATTCCCACTGATATAACAACTAAGAAATACATGTGTATAAATTATGGTTAATGAGATTCATTGTATACTTCAAAATAGTTAGAAGGGAAGAATTGCATTATTCCCAGTAAGTTACCCTGATTTGATCATTACTTGCTGCGTACAAGTATCTAAATACCACATGTACTCCCAAATATGTACAATTATTATATAGCAATTAACTCTTTTTTTAAAAAGTTTCCATCCACCAGCAATGAACAAAACTCTAAAGGAAAGTATAATTTAAAAGTGAAAGTTTTAAAAAGCACCAGATGTATAGAAAATTCTGGATAAATTGGATATCCCATTTGAAATTTTAGAGAAAATGTTCAAATGTCTTTTGACATTATTGCTTCCTTATTATAATTCTCAATTAATGACTGTTAATAACTTCACACATGTATTTCCACACCCTAGCTGGTTGCCTTAACACCAATAATGTCCATATATGTGTATAGGGTGGGGGGTTGTTACTTTATTTTTGATGGGATAATGACTTGTATACTTTCCAGAACCTTGATTTTTTCACTCAGTCATGCATTATGGAAATCTCCCCAAGACTACTATTATAGCTCAAACCGGTTATGTGCAATTTAATTTTAACAGATTTTAAGTTGCTTTCCCAAAGGCTATACCACTGCATATTTTCATTAGCAATTTGAGTACCTTTTCTATGACTTTCCCCAGTTAAGTGCATGCCTCCTGAGGACAGATTTTCTCTCTTGTTCACTTGCTATAACCTCAGCACCTGGAACAATGCCTGGAACATATTAGGCAATCCATCAGTATGTGTTAAACTACACAATGCGTGAAAGAAGAAATCATACCTGAATGGGCTCTTACTCTTGTTAATTTTTGCAAATGTGATAAACAACAAGTCATTCAGTATTTCTTTATTTTGCATTTTCCTATTCTTTAGTTAGGTCAAAGATATTTTATATGCTTGCTGAACATTGGGTTTGCTCTTTGAATTAACTGTTTGTTCATAGCACTCATGTGCTCCTCCATTGGGTTATCATTTTCACATTGATTTATAGGAGCTTTTTGTGAATTCTACCCATTAACCTCTTTTCCCGTCTTATATGTTACAATTATTTTTTCACAGTCATTTGATTCTGTGTGTGTTACTTCTTACCATACAAAAAATATTATTTTTTTCTGAAGTCAGTATGTCTATTTCTTTCTTCTGTTTGTATTATTTTATTGCCACATATATTGCTGCGCTCCCATAGTGCCAACTACTCAGGGGGCTGAGACAAGAGGATCACTAGAAACCAGTTTTAGGTTACAGTGTGCCATGATCATGCCTGTGAACAGCCACTGCACTCCAGCCTGGCCAATATAGCAAGATCCTATCTAAAATATAAATAAAATTTTTAAAAAAATTTAAATTTAAAAAGTCTTTCTTGCCCTTTTTTTATACTCAGAATCTATTAAATTTTTTGAGGCAGAATCTTGTTCTGTCACCCAGGCTAGAGTCCTATGGCCTAGCTCACAGCAATCTCACACTCCTGGACTCAAGCAATCCTCCTGTCTCAGTCTCCCAAGTAGCTGGGACTATAGGCTTAAATATTTTTTATTCATATTGTTTTGTTGTTTTCATAAATTCACTTTCACATGTTAGTCTTTAATATAATCTTTATTTGGGGGTATAGTTTGAAATAATTCATCCTGGCAGCGCCAGTAGCTCAATCTGCAAGGGCGCCAGCCACGTATACTTAGGGTGGCAGGTTTTAACCAGGCCCCAGTCTGCTAAGCAACAATGAGAACTGCAACCAAAAAATAGCCGGGCGTTGTAGCGGGAGCCTGAAGTCCCAGCTACTTGGGAGGCTGAGGCAAGAGAATCACCTAAGCCCAAGAGTTTGAGGTCGCTGTGAGCTATGATGCCCCAGCACTCTACCCAGGGTGAAGTTGAGACTCTGTCTCAAAAAAAATTTTTTTAATTAAATTAAAAATAATTCATCCAGGGCAGTGCCTGAGGCTCAGTGAGTAGGCACTGCCCCATATACCAAAGGTGGCGAGTTCAAACCCGGCCTCGCCCAAACTGCAAAAAAATGATAATAATAATTCATCCAAGTTATTTTTTTCAAGTAAATAGCCATTTATATTGAAAAGACTTAATAAACTATCTTTTTCTGCTAAAGTACTACCTCTGCCACATATTAATTTCCTGATCACTCTAGAATATATTTTTAAAGCCTCACTTTTATCCCACTGCCTTAATGTTTATTTCTCTGGCAATAACATGCTGTTTCAATTGAGTGACTTTATTTAATAAATTAATTTCCTCCTCACAGCTTTTATTTTTCATAACTCATGATTATGTTCTTATATTCTTATATTAAAAATTAAGATAATTTTATTGTATTTCCCCTGCCAGAAAAAAATTGGGATATTAATTAAAATTAAATTACATATATCTATTAAGCTTGAAAGAATTGGATTTTATCATTTACATCTTCTTACTATATAATGTTAAACATCTATTATTTATTATTTATGTCTTTCAATAAGTGATAGTTTTCTTCACACAGATCTACACATTTTTTGTTTATTTCTAAATATTATATAGCTTTATTGTTATCAGTAACAAGTTTTCTACTTCTATATCTTGTTTATGTTACTGAGCAGAGTTATGGACTTTTATATATTTATCTTGTATCTACTCACATTAACTTTTGCATTTTGAAGAAGGAACCCCTAGAACTCTACAGAGACAATTTTATAAAAAGTAGGAACAGTAACTTATCTCCTCTTTTCAAAGTTATGCCAATGATTTCATTCCTCAACTTAGTGTATTCTCTATCACCTTTAGCAAAATGATAAATTATAAAGATGGGGCCTTCTGATGGGAAATTTTATTCTTATGAAATACTACTCTTATCATCTATTGGTATAATCATAATCTTTTGTCTTTATTGGCAGATATTCTGATTTGGGTCAATATTTGCACTGCTAGAATAAAATGTTCCTTGGTAGCATCCATTATAATTTTGCTATTCTGCTACATTTAACATGATGATATTTTTATATAGGATTTTTGCACTTACAACTAAAGTGGTTTATAGTTCTCCTTTTTATACTCTTTTTGTCAGCTTATGCTATAAACTTAAATGATGGCCTATGAAATAAATTGTTAAAATGTTTATAATTTGTCTGGAATCATTTAAATTTGCAGTTGGCTCTAAAACTATCTGGTGCTGGTGGCAGTGTGATGGAATATCTTTACTTTCTTTTCAAATCTTTTGATTACGATTAAGCCATTCAAAATTTTAACTTATTCTTGAAATAGTTATGCCAATTTATATTTTCTAGCAAACCATCTTTTTCCTGTAGGTTTTCAACTTTGTTGCATAGAGTCATTCCAGATAGCACAATGTTGTAATTATTTTAATCTCAATCCTTTCTGTGCTTATTTCTTTATTTTCTCATTCATCATCTTGTATAATTTTTTGTTGTTGTTGTTGGGGATTCATTGAGGGTACAAGAAACCATGTTACACTGGTTGCATTTGTTGGGAAAAGTCCCTCTTACAATCGTGTTTTGCCCCCAAAAGGTGTGGCACACACCAAGACCCCAAGACCCCACC
>CAUYON010189329.1:0-15444 GCA_963573935.1 Arctocebus calabarensis | reverse complement strand
CATGGAGAGGACCCTGCAGGTGTATCCTTGTGGTCTCCTTGAGAAGACCGGTTCTCCTAGACCTCACTCTTCTCGGGCATCTTTACAAATGTATGCCCTGCTTTTAGGCAAATAAAAGGCAGGCAGAGAGCTCTTCCTGTTTCTACTTTTCCTTAGCTACTTTCAGCTCAAAATAATCTTGATTTTGGTATAAACCAAAATGACTTTTCTTTCTTTCTTTCTTTCTTTTTTTTTGTAGAAACCGAGTCTCACTTTTTCGCCCTCTGTAGAGTGCTGTGGCGTCACACAGCTCACAGCAACCTCCAATTCTCTTGCCTCAGCCTCCCAAGTAGCTGGGACTACAGGCGCCCACCACAACGCCTGGCTATTTTTTGTTTGTTTTGCAGTTCGGCTGAGGCCGGGTTTGAACCCGCCACCCTCAGCATATGGGGCTGATATACTACTCACTGAGCCACAGGCGCCACCCGCTTTTCTTTTTTTTTTTTTTGAGACAGAGTTTCATTTTGTCACCTTTGGTAGAGTGCCGTGGTGTCATAACTCACCGCAACCTCAAAATCTTGGGCTCAAGTGATTCTCTTGCCTCGGCCTCCCGAGTTACTGGGACTGCAGGTGCCCCCCCACAATCCAGCTATTTTTGGAGATGGGTCCTTGCTCTGGCTCAGGCCGGAATCAAACTCCTGAGCTCAACCAATCCACTTGCCTTGGCCTCCCATAGTGGTAGGATTACAGGGATGAACCACTGTGCCCAGCTGAAGTGGCTTATTTTGGGGTGGCATCATCCGAAAAGTTTGCAAAATTCTGCATGGGCCTCCTCTGTCTTTTTGTTTTAGAGACAGAGTCTCACTTTGTCACCCTCGGTAAAGTGCTCTGGCATTGCAGCTCACGACAACCTCTAGCTCTTGAGCTTAGGTGATTCTCTTGCCTCAGCATCCCAAGTAGCTGGGACTACAGGCACCTGCCACAATACCCAGCTATTTTTTTTTTGCAGTTTGCCCGGGGCTGGGTTCAAACCCACCACCCTCAGTATATGAGGCCGGCACCCTAATCACTGAGGTATAGGCACTGCCCAGGCTCCTCTGTCTTGCAAATTAATTTCTTCTTTGCTAGTTCACCAGAATTGCCAAATCAAAGAGTGACCTGTGAGGGGTCAAACATAAATCCTCTTGTGTTAGAGATCGCACAGATGTGATTCTCCAGAGGGGCTGATGGGGTTCAGTGCGACAGGCTGCTCCCCACGTGACCTGAAGACAGGCCCAATGGAGAGAAAGAGCACACAAACACTGAGTTTAAAAGAGGAAGGGCTTTATTTTAGCTGGCTGAGTGACAGGACAGAAGAATTCAAAATGGACATATGTGGGCAGTGCCTGTGGCTCAAAGGAGTAGGGCGCAGGCCCCATATGCCACAGGTGGAGGGTTCAAACCCAGCCCTGGCCAAAAACTGCAAAAAAAAAAAATTTAAAAAAAAATCCTAAAATGGCCACACTCCCTGACCAGCTCAGTCTTCTCCTTTATATTCTCAGTCAAAAAAGTTCCAGCCCACGGCTTGGCACCTGTAGCTCAAGCAACTAAGGCACCAGCCGCATACACCAGAGCTGGCAGGTTCGAATCCAGCCCAGGTCTGCCAAACAATGACAACTACCACCAAAAAATAGCTGGGTGTTGTGGTGGGCACCTGTAGTCCTAGCTACTTGGGAGGCTGAGGCAAGAGAATCACTTAAGCCCAGGAGTTGGAGGTTGCTGTGAGCTGTGACAGTACAGCGCTATACTCAGGGTGACAGCTTGAGACTCTGTCTCAAAAAAAAAAAAAAAGTACCAGCTCACAGGTACCTTTCTCATTGGTCAGTTTAAATCAAGCTGGCTTCAGCTTTTACAGAAACACCGGCTGTTGCAGAAGCGAGTATTAGTTTCCAGGTCCCAGGAAGTTAAGTTTCTCTAAATTCCTAATTGCTGAGTCATCATGGGGAGGACCTTGCAGGTGAATCCTTCAAGTCTCCTTGAGAAGACCTCTGTTCTCTTAGACCTCACTTTTTCCAGGTATGCTCAACAGGAACAAGCTTTTGGAATGCAATGCCTTCAGCAATAGAGGACAATGTTCCCCTGGAGGTGACACTCCTTCTTCCTGAGTAACTGTAGCATAAAATGTTGTTTATATCGATTCAGCCTTATAGCATCTAAGAAAAAAAATGTTGTTTATAATTTTTTCTAGACAATGATTTTCAGAATACTTCCTGTTCTCGCCTTGTTAAGGTCATATATCTTGATTAAGCAACACTTCAAGGCTCTGAGCCTGTAGCTTAAGCAGCTAAGGCACCAGCCACATACACCAGAGCTAGTGGGTTCGAATCCAGCCCAGGTCTGCCAAACGACAGTAACAACTACAACTAAAAAAAAAAACAAAAAAACAGGCGTTATGGTGGGTGCCTGTAGTCCTAGGTACTTGGGAGACTGAGGCAAGAGAATCACTTAAGCCCAGGAGTTGGAGGTTGCTGTGAGCTATGATATCATAGCACTCTACTCAGGGCGACAGCTTGAGGCTCTGTCTCAAAAAAAAAAAAAGACAACACTTTAACTCATTCTCCTACTTCTATTATGAGCACTGACCTACATCTCCCCGCTGTGCCAGCAGTTCTGGGAGCATGGCGTTCCAGGCATAAGTGGGAGGCTCTGGGCACAGAAATAAACTTCAGTGGACAATGCCTGGTGTGTCAAGGAGGAAATTTGGTTTAGTTTTGCCTTTTAAAATCCGAGACTTCATAGCCGGGCGCTGTGGCGGGCGCCTGTAGTCCCAGCTACTCGGGAGGGTGAGGCAAGAGAATCGCTTGAGCCCAAGAGCTGGAGGTTGCTGTGAGCAGTGTGACGCCACGGCACTCTACCAAGGGTGATAAAGTGAGACTCTGTCTCTACAAAAAAAAAAAAAAAAACCCGAGACTTCAAGAGAAATAAACATCACTGACTTTGGCAGTCTGCTATTTGTAGGAAGAAAATTTTGTTTTAGTGCTGCCTTTTAATCCTTATGCTGTTGTTGCAGGAAGATGAGGCCCCATGGAGAGAAAGAGCACCCAAACACCATGTTTATAAGAGGAAGGGCTTTATTCACTGGTGGAGGAGCTTACTGGATAGAAGAATTCCAAATGGCTGCATTCCCTGACTGGCTTGGTCTTTCCTGTTTTATCTCCACTCAAAAAGTTCCAATCCACGGGCAGTGCCTGTGGCTCAGTGAATAGGGTGCAGGCCCCATATCTGAGGGTGGCGGGTTCAAACCCAGCCCCAGCCAAACTGCAACAACAACAACAACAACAACAAAAAATAGCTGGGTGTTATGGCAGGCGGCTGTAGTCCCAGCTACTTGGGAGGCTGAGGCAAGAGAATGGCCTAAGCCCAGGAATTGGAGGTTGCTGTGAGCAGTGGGATGCTACTGCACTCTACCGAGGGCAATAAAGTGAGTCTCTACAAAAAAAAAAAAAGTTCCACTCCACAGGTACCATTTTCATTGGCCAGTTTGAATCAAGCGGGAGATGCTATTCCAGCCCCTACAGAACTACACTATTTCACAGAACTTGGAAACTTCCAAGTTCCAGGAAGTTAAGTTTACAAATTCCCAAGAGCTGAGTCACTATGAAGAGGACCCTGCAGGTGTACCCTGTGGTCTCCTTGAGAAGACCTGTTCTCCTAGACCTCACCCTTCTTGGGTGTCCTCTCTCACTGTAAACCACATTTTTCCTCACCGCTCTCTGCTGAAGACCTACTTAGTGCTGGGCTTTCTGCCAGGTGTTAGAGGCTTCACATAGGTTCGAAAGGGTTATGGGGTGATGAAGGTTTGTCAAGCATCAGCATTTATTTTTTTATTTTTTTGAAACAGGTCTCAAGCTGTCGCCCTGGGTAGAGTACCGTGGCATCACAGTTCACAGCAACATTTTGAATAGGTTTAAGTGATTCTCTTGCCTCAGCCTCCCAGGTAGCTGGGATTGCAGGTGCCTGCCACAACCCCCAGCTATTTTTTGGTTGTAGTTGTCATTGTTGTCTGGCAGGCCCAGGCTCGATTTGCACTCACCAGCTCCTGTGTATGTGGCTGGCACCCTGAGCCGCTTGAGCTACAGGTGCCAAACTCCAGCAGCATTTATTGTCTTAAAGCTTCCATACAGGGAAGGGCTGTGCCAAGAAGACAGCAAGCAGCCTTGATGATGGTGTTGGCTAAGGTTTTAAGGGTGGGGATGTTACCAGACAAAGAGGGTCCAGCCACCTGTCACTGTCAGCCAATATGCAGAGATGGGGATAGGTCCGCTGAACTTTGTCAGAAGGCCAGGATTCTGGAGAACAGTGAGAGTAGCCTCTCCAAGACTGTCCCGTTCTTCTATTTCTAACTTTACCATTTTATACATTTGAGTTCAAAGTGATAACCTTGTTAACCCTTATCTTAAACAATAATCAGCTGAACCCATGAGCCATAGTAAACTATAATCAGTATAACTCAGGATCTAAAACAACATTCCAATTCAAATTTAATCTCCTAAATCAATCCACTATCTGCTCAAGATAGGCGTCTTTAGGGTGCAAGCTATTTTTATAAAACAGTAAGAATGGAAGACAGGGGGTGAAAGTCAGGCCGGACCTACCGCAACCAGACTGGTTGTATCGTGTCTGCCCCAGCCTGACAGGCTCCACCTTATTCTCGCTATACGTGTTTTGAGGAAGTAGTGGGCAGCAGGGTGGGGGAGCTGACATGATGGAGAGAGAAGCGCTTTTCATGCTCTGCCAAGGCCGATGTTCTTGGGGCACAGCAGAATGTTGGCAAGAGCCAAGCTGGGTGGAGTCTTCAGGTACAGATTTTCCATTGTATATGACTGAGCACTGGAAAATATTCTCAGAAATCATGTAAGCATGTTGTTAGGTGTACAGCAATTCATCAGACTTACGAGGGCATTATGGTACAGGACTAATAGTCCTAACACTAGGTTTGTACCATTACCTCAAGAAATGTACCATTTAACTAAGAGGGGAGGACCAATGTTGGAAGATGTAACAACGTATGACAGTTAAGTAACAGATCTGTGCAAGGAAGGGTAGTGAAAGGCAAAATCTCCAAATGAGTGGTTAAATGGCGGCATCATAATTTCAATTACATGATATCATATTGTGACGGCGTAAAAGGCAAAGGTGCAAGTCTTGAGGCCCTCTCATTGTGTTAGGTTAGGCAGTTAGTTAGACATGAGCAGGGTGGGTGGGGATGCTCTTCTGCACTGGCTTGAGTCAGGCTGGCCTGAGTTGTCATGGGAATGGGGCTAATTGAGTCAATAAGTTGATTAATGTATCTATATGACCATTACCTCTGAGACTTTGCAGGTGCAGGACCTTGAAGGTTGGTTGCCTTGAGATAGAGGCTTGTTACTGTCTCAGGGACTTCTGACGTGGACAGACAGACATGGTCGTACTGACTCGGTTTGTTTTGGGAACAGCCTGATTAGGACCCTAAGGAGAGGGCTCCCGAGAAAGAATAGATGACATGCCAAGAGGGTCCCCAAGGACTGATCAGATGTTTGGTCTACAATAGAGGGTCTGCAAGGACTTACCAGTCAGAAAGAGGTAGTCACAAAGTGGAGAGATTGTCAAGGCCTAGATGGAGGGTCTTTGGAGCATGTGCACAGTTAATGAGTTACCTTCATTAATATAGTAAAAATCACACCCAGCAATACTATGACAATCCCAGAAATTGCCTTATATGGATTGAAAAGGGGAAGGTTCCAGTTCCAGGAATTCTCCACCTTTTTCCAAGAAAATTCATGAATATTCCACTCCCACTTAAATAAAATTAAGGAGTCAACATAAAAGGAAAAATCTTGTCAAACTCATTATCTCCTCCCCTTGCTGGAGGTGACTTGTTCCTTCTTTGGAATGTATTATACTTTAATCTTTAATAAAACTTTGGCACTTTGCCTGCTTTCACCTGCTACCTCTGCTCATTCTTTCCATCAACTCAGTACCATTCTTTGGTACTGGGAACCAAGAACCTGGGAACATGGGGACCTGACATTTGGTTCCTCCACACCTAAGAGTTGCAATATTAAAATCACTTCCATAGCTAGATCAGAGGCCAAGTTCACTGCTTCAATTAGATGGTGATAAAATGGTACTCAGCACAGTGAAAAATTTAGAAACAACTGGGACATTAAGAGGTAATGGTCATATAGATACATTAATCAACTTTTTGCTTATTTATACCCTAAGTGTAGAGACTTCATAGGATCAATTAATTAACTGATATTTATTGACGATCTGAATGCAGGACAAAGTGATCTTTGCCTTAATGGAAGTAAGAATACTGCTGAGCAGACAAGTCTATACCCCTGAGAACTGGAGAGTGCCTCTGAAAGTCTTAAATTAAGGCTAAATATATGCTGAGACATTAGAAAAGACATTGGCCGGGGGAGCCTGGAATTGAAAGAGAAAAAAATCTGAAGGAGGAAGGTCCTCAGAGATTGTGGAGGAACTGTGATTTTGAGGACCTCATTTGGAACCAACGATCCTGACACATGTTTCCTGAATCTTTTAAATGCTAGTCAAGAGAGAAGCCTTGATAAAGGACAAAAAAATTGTAGAGTCACAAGGAATTCCATTTAACAAGACCAAAGGTTGAATTTCCTCATCATATATAAAGACTTGGAAAAAAAAAGTTAAAATTTAAAACTGAGGGGCTGGGTACAGTGGCTCACGCCTGTAATCCTAGCACTCTGGGAGGCTGATGCTGGTGGATTGTCTAAGTTCACAGATTCAAGACCAGCCTGAGCAAGAGTGAGACCTTGTCTCTAAAAATAGCTGGATGCTATGGTAAGCATCTGTAGTCCCAACTACTTGGGAGGCTGAGGCAAGAGAATTGCTTAAGCCCAGGAATTTGAGGTTGCTGTGAGCTGTGATGCCACGTACTCTACTGAGGATGACAAAGTGAGACTGTCTCAAAAAAAAAAAAATAAAGAAATTATTTTCAGGTTGCAATTCAAATGTCTTTTCTATAAAGATATGAAATTGTACAAATTTAAAATAAGGATGAAGTTGGACGGTGCCTGTGCTTCAGTGGGTAGGGTGCTAGCCCCATATGCCCAGGTTGGCGGGTTCAAACCCAGCCCCGGCCAAACTGCAGCAAAAAGAAAAATAGCTGAGCATTGTGTTGGGCACCTGTGATCCCAGCTACTCTGGAGGCTGAGGCAAGAAAATCACCTAAGCCCAGGAGTTGGAGGTTGCTGTGAGCAGTGTGATGCCATGGCATTCTACCAAGGGCAATCAAGTGAGACTCTGTCTCTACAAATAAATAAATACATAATAAATAAAAAAAATAAAGATGAAGTGACAAAATGGCGAAGGCACTTTGGTGGGCTGACACTTGGCCTGCTGTCACCCACTCCTGACACAGTAAGGAACATTAAATATTAGTGAGACCCTGCTGGTGCCTCCACCTAATGGCATAAAGGCGGTGAGCCCAATGTCTCCTCTTCTTAATGGGCTGATCACCAAGTAGAACTCCTCAAGGCCCTGGGGAATATTTTTTGCAGGGACTTGTCTGTATACAAATATTGACTAATAAATATATCACAAAATCCCTGGGCCCTGAGTGAGGTATGGTGATTTACAGATGAGGATGGAGAATACTGGGTAGAGAAGAGATGCTTCTGTCTTTGCTGCCTGTGTGGGCAAATGCATGTGATGATTCCCTGTAACATGCTGGTGGGGTCCCCTTCTGTTTAGGTAAGGGAGCAATGACTCCATGTTCTGCTTTTGCCAAGTGTGCCCTTCACTAAATTCCTATCTTCTGCATGATGAAGGTGACAAATAAATTTCTGTCATCTCTGAGAACATCACCTTGTGGGACAAAGAAACAACATCAGTTCAAAAAGATGACCTGGAGATGTAGCAAAAGGGTAGATTATGTTTAAAATTTGTATTTCTAAGCTCAATGTCTGTAACTAAGAGGCTAGGGCACCGGGCACATACACTGGGGCTGGTGGGTTTGGACCTAGCGTGGGCCTGCCAAACAACAATGACAACAACAACAACAACAACAAAATTAGCTGGGGGTTGTGGTGGGTGCCTATAGTCCCAGCTACTTGGGAGGCTAAGGCAAGAGAATCCCTTAAGCCCAAGAGTTTGAGGTTGCTGTGAACTGTGATGCCACAGCACTCTACTGAGGGCCACATAGTGAAACTCTGTCTCAAAACAAAACAAAACAAAACAAAACAAAAGGCTCGGCGCCTGTAGCTCAAGCGGCTAAGGCACCAGCCACATACACCAGAGTTGGCGGGGTTGGATCCAGTCTGGGCCTGCCAAACAACAGTGACAACTACAACCAAAAAAAAAAAAAAAATAGCCAGGTTTTGTGGCAGGTCGGGAAGCTGAGGCAAGAATCACTTAAGCCCAGGAGTTGGGGGTTGCTGTGAGCTGTGATGTCACAGGACTCTACCCAGGGTGACAGCTTGAGGCTCTATCTCAAAGAAAGGACAATTTAAGAAAACTTGAAGGTATTAGAATGAATATAGCTATCCTCCTGCCCATCAATGGCAGAATGAATAAATAAACGGCAGGATGACATAGTGAGACTCTGTCTCGAAAATAAAATAAAATAAAATAAAATTTGAGTATTTCTGTGCCAGACACTAGTGTTTTTATCTTCTTATAGACCTTGTTTAGAACATAAATAGCTTTCAACAAAAAGTTGTATATTTCAGGGATTTGAGCAGTTTTAAATATTTCGGGGTATTGCTCTACTGATGTACATCAGCTGTATTACAATGAACTTTATTTATTTATTTATTTTGAGACAGACCCTCAAGCTGTTGCTCTGGATAGAGTGTTGTGGCATCACAGTTCACAGCAACCTCCAACTCCTGGGCTTGAGTGATTCTCCTGCCTCTGCCTCCCAAGTAGCTGGGACTACAGGCACCCACCAAAACACCCAGCTATTTTTTGGTTGCAGCTGTCATTATTGTTTGGCAGGCCCGGGCTGGATTTGAACTGGCCAGTTGAGGTGTATGTGACTTGCACCTTAGCCACTTGAGCCTACAATGAACTTTAAATGTGAGGTCTTATTTCAGTGAAAGCTTAGCATTCTGTAGTAAGCGATCTGTGTTAGTCTCTTGTAAATAGGTCCCCACTTGTTTGGGAAAAATAATATATAATGAAAGTAACTAAATTAGATTCTGAACGCTATGAATATATCGTGTGAATATCATGGTTGTTTTTTGGCTCACCAGTAAAGTCATTTAGACATAATGATGAAATTAAGTCCAAAAGTGGGAAAGTATCAAAACCATGGAAATAAAAGTTGTAATGAGAGACACCTAACATAGTTTAGCTGTCATCCTAAAGGGCTAAATTTAGAATGCAGAAACAAAGCATATGTGTTAAAGGAAGCCTGTTTTGTCTCTTGATCTGTGGGATAACATGGGTCACCCAGGCATGAAATAACCAGCACTGTGAGGGGACCAGAATAGCTTGCTAACTAGTTCTCTTGGGCTCACTCCTAGGAATGGGACCTCCCCTTGCCAGGCCTCAGCTTATTCATCTATTTTTTTGTTTTTAAATTAAGGAGTGTTCCAGCTTTGCTGAAGCTTAAGAATGCTCAGAACCTAGAGAATCTTTTTCATTCATGAGAAAGGTTTTTCTTCAAAAGACAAACATAAAAACTACAGCTATTATGGTTGAAAGGTTGTGGGGATGGGTATTTTCATTCTATATTCTATCCCTGTGGTCCTGAGTGCTAGAAGAATCTCTAGTTCCTAAAAGAGCACAATTAAACTCCCCCTGGGTGATGTCAGGAGAATGGACTTTTCCACATATCCACATACTTTATTTATTTATTTTTTAATTTGAGACAGTTTCACTATGTCGTCCTTGGTAGAGTGCAGTGGCATCACAGCTCACAGCAACCTCCAACTCTTGGGCTTAAGTGATTCTCTTGCCTTAGCTTCAGGAGTAGCTGGGACTATAGGCACCCACCACAAGGCCTGCTTATTTTTTTGTTACAGCTGTCAACGTTGTTTAGCTGGCCTGTGCCAGGCTTGAACCCACCAGCCTCCGTGCATGTGGCTGGCACCGTAACCACTGTGCTACGGGTGCCAAGCCATTTTCCACATTCTCGAAGCTGCACATGGTCCTATTCCCATGGCTCGCAGTGGGCCTCGGGCCTCCAAGCTTAGTCTGGCTCTTGGTCATGAGGCAGAGGCAAGAGCAAAGGAGGGGCCAAGTCTGGAGCCTTTACTGGGGCTTTCATGGGAGAGGCAGGGCAGAGCAGGAGAAACACGTCAGAATGGACTGGGTTCGAATACTTTCTGTGGGTTTTAGGCAGTAGAGGTGGTTTCTAGTTGCCTCGTATCTGGCCCTGGGGTGACTTAGCGGAGGGTATATTGGCTTGGTGTGTGAGATTTAGATAAAGTGGGTTCCTGGGATGGAGACTAGGAATTGGCCTGTTTGTTTGCGAAAGGCAGGCTCCCAGCCTACCCTCCATAGCTCTGAGAATGGGCTAGTCCCTGGAGGAAGCCTCGTCCAGGCTTTTATGATCTTTGGAACTCACAGTGTTCATCTCAGTCTGCTCTATTGCTCAAAACAGTCTAGAAGGGGCAGCGCCTCTGTCTCAAAGGAGCAGGGCACCAGTCCCATATGCCAAACGTGGTGGGTTCAAACCCAGCCCCAGTAAAAAAAACAAAACAAGACAAAACAGTCTGGAAGGCACTCAGATGTGCAGTGACCAATGATCCCAGCTTTCTTGGAACTTTCCCCTGGTTTGCAAGGCTTCCCTTGCTGAAACTGTGAATGTCCTTGGTAAACAGGATCTGTTCGAGGGGAGGAGACCTAGACTTCACCTCTTTTTAAAAAATTTGTATTCATTTATTTATTTTTTGATTGATGGATTGTTTGGGATCCATTGAAGGTACCGATCTCCGGATGGACAGTCTCTGAATTGAGCTAATCTGTAAGACACCCAGTTGGTGTGGGGGAGTTGGAGAAGTATTGTCTTTTTTTTTTTTGAGACATAGTTTCACTATGTCACCCTTGGTAGAATGCGGTGACATCACAACTCACAGCAATCTCAATCTTTTGGGCTTGAGCGATTCTCTTGCCTCAGCTTCACAAGTAGCTGGGACTACAGGCACCTGCCACAACGCCTAGCTAATTTTTGGTTCTGTTGTTTAGCTGCCCTGGGCCAGGTTCGACCCCTCCACCCTCGGTATATGTGGCTGGTGCTGTAACCACTGTGCTATGAGCGCTGAGCCTGGAGAAGAATTGTTGAAAAACATACCATGCATTTGATATTAGAACTTTTTTTTTTTTTTTTTTTGAGACAGAGTCTCAAGCTGTCACCCTGGATAGAGCGCCATGGCTCAGAGCTCACAGCAACCTCCAATTCCTAGGCTCAAGCGAGTCTCCTGCCTCTGCCTCCCAAGTAGCTGGACCTATATGTGCCCGCCACAATGCCCAGCTATTTTTTGGTTGCAGCCGTCGTTGTTTGGCAGGTGGGGCTGGATTTGAACCTGCCAGCTCAGGTGTACGTGGCTGGCGCCTTAGCCACTTGAGCCATAGGCGCCGAGCCTGGTATTAGAACTGTTATGAGGAAGACCCTCACTCAATTTGGTGTCAGAAATGTGGAATTTTCTAGAACAGCCTTGGCTCTGAAGGAGTTTAGGAAATTTCACCCTAAAAAATGACTCCTTTGTATAAAGAATATTTCGAGTTAAAGACCCTTCAAGATTAAAGCTTTGGAAGTGGTTTTCCCTCTGTCTGTATAAAACAGACTACCTAATCAGAAGATCAATCAACTTCCCTTCCTCTCTCTGTTATCTTTGTATATTGCAGTAAAAAATGATCAGGAATGCAACCAGACTTAGACCAAATCATTTTAAATATAACACCTGGTATCTCAGGTTAATTTAATTTGCTAAGAGAGTCATCTATGGCTCAGTGCCCATAGTTCTGTGGTTAGGAAGCCAAACACATATACCAGGGCTAGCGGGTTTGAACCCTGCCTGGTGGCCTGCTAAACAACAATGAAAACAACAACAACAACAACAACGAAATAGCCAGGCGTTGTGATGGGTGCTTGTAGTCCCAGCTACTCGGGAGGCTGAGGCAAAAGAATCACCTAAGTCCAGGAATTGCTGTGAGTGTGACAGCACAGCCCTCTACCAAGCGGGACAAAGTGAGAGTCTGTCTCTAAAAAAAAAAATCTGGATCCTACTGGGATAGGGGATAATCACTCTGGGATTCTCCCCATGCACACTATAAATAAACCTCTCTCTTAATTGTGAGTTGATCATTTAGAGAACTTTTGGGGGAATGGGGAAGTTTCCCCTCAACCCCACAGTTCACACAAACATGTAGTTTGGGAAGAGAAAGGATAAAAGGGTGGCAGATGAGGAACTTTGATTCCTGGTGGCCATGTGATCATTCATGGTATAGACCCGAAGCTGTGCTGCAATCAGGTCCTGAAGGTGGAAACTACAGTGGAATATAGAGACGGATCCAGCTCACAGGGAGGTGGTTCCCCGGATGCATAAAGAATGCAAGTTAATAAGAAAAAATGGAAATATACAATCCCTTGGTTATTGGTATTTTCTAATTTCTAAAATGAAAGTAAAATTGCTGGACCAAACCCAGATTGGGGTTAGTCTGAGTGAGGGCCACTAGCCTCCAAGCTACCCCGAGGGACATGTAAGAGGGATTGAAGAGAGTACCTCTAAGATCTCTAATTCCCAAGAAAGTAGCCAATGTGGTGGGAAGGCAAAACCAAGCGACTACTGAAACTGGAGGGTACAGTGTGGAGGAATTGTGTCATCAGCTTCCCGAGGACCCTTTACTAAAATGGATTCTGAAGTCACTGATTTAGGAGCAGTGTCTTTGGTTTTGAGTGCTGCAGAGTGGAAGTGCATCCTTGCCTTGGAGCAGGACCCATAGCTCACTGTGGGACAATTGCAAATGGCTTTACATGACCAGACACACAGGAGGTTCTTTCTGAGGGAAGAGCCAGCCTGGTGGACTAGATAGAAGCCACGAGGGGACTGTCCGATTCCCCCTATAAATGCCAAGTGGAGCATCCCAGATGAAACAGCCACGTAGGCCTGGTGTTATGACTGCAATAGTTCACTAGCTGAGCATGCCCGTCACCCAGGTCGTGTAAACACTATGGCCAAGGGGGCTCCTTTAATGTGGATGTCCCGTTTAACCTCACTGCTGCAAAACTGAAGGAAAATTCCCGAAGCCTTATCGAATTTGCTGTCTCAGTAGCCTCACTACTACTGGTCTTTCAGACGCAAAACATTATACTCATTAACAACAGGACGAGGACAGGCACTGGGACAGCCATGCGGAAGTGGGAGCTTCATGCAGTGTGGTGCTGAAACTCGTTGGTCAAGTCCTGACTCAGCTGCAGTTAGACTGGAAGAACACAGAAACGTCAAGGTTCAAAGGCGCAAGATGGGATGAAAACTGGAGTGTTTAAACAGGCTTTATGTGAAGAGGCTGTGTCTCTTTTACATGGAGTTTTGTGGGAACAGGTATGGTGTCTGCTGTGGACGCCTCCCTAGCTAGTTCTGTGAAACCAGAGCCTGCAGGTGATGTCCTCATGGAGGCTCCTATTAGGAAATCAGGGTTGACGGTCAAGGTGGAAGTAAGGACAAAAGTGGTTCTGTGTGAAGCCGTCGTGTCTCTTTCGCTTGACTGTATCATGGGGATGGATGTTGTATCTGGTTGATGGATGTTCCCCCGAAGTACTACAGGACATGCTAAGTGGGAACAGGAAAATCACCCCGGCTCCCAGTGCAGAGCAGGAGCGGGTGTACTGGTGAGGACAGAGTCTCCGCGCGGCAGCCCATGTGGACCATGAGTTAGGGCTTGTGGCAAGAGCCAGCAACTGCCTCCCGGCAACAGCTACTGGGATTTTGGAATAGTCATTTTCTAGTTGAGAGGCATTTACAAGTTTGCTGTCAGACATCAATTGAAGTTCTCTCTGTGACTAAAAGTTCATAAAATAATCTTTTTCTTTTCTTTTCTTTTCTTTTTTTTTTAGTAAAAGTGACAGATTTGTTCATTCTGGAGAAACCAGAGCAAATCTGGAAATTTCAAATACCTACAATGTTTTGGGAGATGGCAGAGAAACACTCTAATGAGGATGGTTGTGCCCAAAAGAGCTCCATAATAAGGTACAAGGGCCTTACACATAGAGGATCGTGCTGCCCAAGGAATGGAGGCGGTACTCACAAATAAGGAGCCTCTTTCCCCTAGGTCTGACTCAGAAATTATACCAGGAGCTGCCAGATCCTATCACCACTTGGGCTGTGCCCTACAAACAGTTCTTGGCTAACTGGCAAGAAACTGCTTGGTGTGTACATGACAGTTGCAAGGTGAACTGTCCAATATCTTGTTTGGAAATATGACACTCTGATTGAGGAAGGTAAAAACGGCTAACTTACTCAGTGGTCGAAGGATTGATCAGTGGTAAAAGCTCATATGTCTCAAATTTTGTCAATTGATGTCCATATGGTCAGGCAGAAGGGCAATGGAAATTTGTCCTATTAAAAGGGGGCACCTATAGCTCAAAGGAGTAGGGCGCTGGACCCCTATGCCGGAGGTGGTGGGTTCAGATCCAGCCCCCACCAAAAAAAAAAAAAAGAATCCTTGCAGGGGGTATGTTACTATTGGAATCATTATGGTACTTTTTTTTTTTATCATTCTTGTTTTCATTTTTATTTTATTATTTATTTATTTATTTATAGACAGAGTCTCACTTTATCACCCTTGGTAGAGTGCCATGGCGTCACAGCTCACAGCAACCTCAAACTCTTGGGTTTTAATGATTCTCTTGCCTCAGCTTCCCAAATAGCTGGGACTGCAGGTGTCTGCCACAATGCCTGGCTATTTTTTGGTTGTAGTTGTCATTGTTGTTTGGCAGATTGGGCTGAATTTAAAACCACCAGCTCCAGTGTATGTGGCTGGTACCCTAGCCACTGAGCTACAGGCACTGAGCCTTGTTTTCATTTTTAGAGACAGGGTCCAGCTATGTTGTCCAGGCTGGACTTGTACTCTAGTGATCCTCCTGCCTCAGCCTCCCAAATAGCTGGGACTACCAGTGTGTGTCACCAAACACAGATTCATTATGGGGATTTAAAGGATATGAGGCCCATAAGAATAATGGGCATCTTGGCTCGGCGCCTGTGGCTCAATGGGCTAAGGCGCCAGCCACGTACACCTGAGCTGGCGGGTTCTAATCCAGCCCAGGCCCGCCAAACAACAATGATGGCTGCAACCAAAAAATGGCCGGGTGTTGTGGCGGATGCCTGTAGTCCCAGCTACTTGGGAGGCGGAGGCAAAAGACTCACTTGAGCCTAGGAATTGGAGGTTGCTGTGAGCTGTGATGTCACAGCACTCTACCCAGGGTGACAGCTTGAGGCTCTGTCTCCAAAAAAAAAA
>CAUYON010189327.1:0-25269 GCA_963573935.1 Arctocebus calabarensis | reverse complement strand
GGCTCAGCAGGCTAAGGCGCCAGCCACGTACACCTGAGCTGGCGGGTTCAAATCCAGCCTTGGCCTGCCAAACAACAATGACGGCTGCAACCAAAAAATGGCCAGGCGTTGTGGTGGGTGCCTGTAGTCCCAGCTACTTGGAGGCGGAGGCAAGAGACTCGCTTGAGTCCTCCAGGAATTGGAGGTTGCTGTGAGCTGTGATGCCACAGCACTCTATCCAGGGTGACAGCTTGAGGCTCTATCTCAAAAAACAAACAAACAAACAAAAACACCCCTTTATACTTTACAGCCATCAAGGTTTGGAGAGGTGGAGTCACAGACCAAGATCCCATAGCTAATAAGTGACAGAACTAAGACTTCAGCTTAAGTTTGCCTTCACCACCCAACCCTCTGACATTATTGCTGTGCTAACTTTGAGGCTCTCCACAGGAGGAGCTCACATTTTGGTGAAAATGGCACAAGTACTGCAAAGTTAGCCCCAGGATCAGGAAAGGAGTACTAAACAGGGGTAAGGGAGCAGTGAAGTGCAGTTCAAAGGAAGGAGGACTTCCCCCAAGTAACTGACTCGGAGCTGCCTTTTACAGAGGGTGGCATATGAACTCACCATCCTCATCCTTTCAGGCATGATTCTCTCCCTGTCTAGGGGATTGGCAGTGACAGCAAATAACGAGGATGGTTGTGGTGAAGTTGCGAAGCACTTCTACACAGATCTCTTACAGAACCTTGTGGGTTGATGTTATCTCCATTTTAGGCAAGAGAAAATCAAGGCATCGAGAAGTTAATTACCCAGCAGGAAAGATTAGTCTTTAGGATCCAAATCCCTCCTTTCCATGCCTAGTCTCTCTGCTTTATTCCTATTCCAAAATATCTCCTCACCAATGTTTCACAAAGTGTGGACTGTCTACTTGTTTTATAAAGCTGGTTTGGGGTCCCACCCTAGACCTATTTAATCTCTGGTAAAAGAGATTCTGTTTCCTCTGTGCATCTTGTTCTTTCCCCTTTCAGAGCTTAGCTTCCATGTCCCCAGGAGGCCTTCCCTGACCTCTCAGCAGTGGGGAGCCCTCCAAGGACCTGCAATTTTTTTTTGGCTGGGCCGGGCGCCCTACTCCTGAGCCACAGGTGCCGTCCTAGAACCTGCAATTTAACAACCATTCCTGATGATTCTTGCGGTCACCTAAGAGTGAACTGCCCTTGGCCTTCAGTGATGCCAAGGGGCATGGCGGATAGAGCAGACTTGGAGTCAGCACCGCCTTTCTTAGTTCTGGCCGTGGGACTGCCTCAGTTTCCCGCCTGTACCTGGGGGCCGAGTCATGCGAAGCATAGAGGGAGAAGTTCTCTTTGGGGCCGCTGAGTGGGCGCCACACCTGTTTCTCCCTGGCTCCTGCCCTCCTCCGTGGGTCGGTCCCTCGCTGCTCGTAAAAGGAAACAGCTGGAGGCTTTTTGCCGGACTGCCAGTTGCCCGAGTTTGGGGGCTCAGGCCTCTCTCCGCAAGCGCCGACCACCCTCCTAGGGCCGCGGGAGACTCGAGGGCACCTCGCCTAGCGCCTGCCACTCAGAGTCGGCCCGCCTGCCCCTCCCGCCTCTCCAGCAGGCCATAATTATTCCCCGCCCGCAGGGTGCGGAAACTGACTTTTCAGTACGCCTCTGGCCCTGTCCCACTTTCCTCCTTGGAACCCTGCAAGGAGAAGCCGGACGCCAGACAGCATCTCACCCACCCCAGCAGCCTGAGAGATAGAGGGGTGCCGGCGGGGTGTGGACCCAGCTGGCAGACCCACGCCCGTTGTGGGGCGCTGGGGGAGGGCTCCCCACTGCTGAGAGGTCAGGGAAGGCCTCCTGGGGACATGGAAGCTAAGCTCTGAAAGGGGAAAGAACAAGATGCACAGAGGAAACAGAATATGCAAAGACCAAGAGGAAGGCAACTGGGGAAATTTCAAAAATTGTGTTACTGAAATGTGAAGTTCAAGATGAAGTGTCTGGAGATGAGGCTGGAGTGGGTGGCAGGGATTAGCCCTAAGCAGTGCCTTGTGAAACTATGCTGCAGGGGTCAGGTGGGCACCGGAGGATTCCAAGCAAGACTGTGAGTTTTTTTGCTTTTAAATTTGCTTTTAAAGAAGACCACTCAGGGCTGGTATGGGACGGGGAACAGAGTGGTTACAGGGGCATGGGCGAGGAGTCTCTTGGCAGAGGTCACATGCCTGGGCCAACGTCTTGGCAGTGGGAAGGGAGGAAAGGGGATGGACTAAAGGCCTGGCCACAGCTACAGATCTAAAAGGACAAACCTGCAAGGGCCTGGCTTTGAACAGCTGCAGCAGGTATCAGGGTATGGGAGGTGAGCACTTTAGAAAAAATAGGATGAGATATGTGTGAGCATAGCCATGGGATTTAGGTAGGTCCTAGATAAGGGAGCCATACAAGTGAAAAGATAGCTGAAAAGTCAAGTGAGCCCCCCATAGTCATGCAGCAGGCTCCTGGCAGGGGATTTTGCCTGACAGAGCAGAAGCAAAGTGGTAAAGACTCCCGTGTTCCACACAGGTGAGCAGACTCATGGTAATGAGGTAAGGCATGGGAAAGTGTCAGTCCAATGGCACATAGTAGATGCTTAATAAATTCAACTTTATTCAATGATCCTACACTGGGAAGCAATTGGTTACACATAGTCTCTTCCCTTGAGACTCAGAGCCTGGGGAAAGCCAGAGATGGGCTCAGAAACATTTCTGGCATATGCAGGGATAAAGGGCAGCACAGGGACTATGGCGACCCAGAGGAAGATGGGATTGAAACTTTCATACAGGCAGGCTGTGTGCTTGGTAGTGAACTTGGGGGCAAAGATATGTTAAGGAAGACTTCACAGATGCACTTCATGCATTGGTCTTTGATGGCTGTGTGTTTCTAAGCCAAAAAGGCAGAGAATGGTATTTCAAGCACTGGCAAGAATATATACAAAGCCATGAGGCTAGAGAATATGTTATGAGCTGCTGATATTTTGCTATATAGGAAATGGGGCTGCAGAAGTCAGCAGACGCTGCAATGGGAAGGGCCTTGAATGCCACAATAAGAAGCAAGTATGGAATCCAAGGGCAGTGAGGAGCCATGAAATGTTTCCGAACAAGAGAATGGCATGGTCAGAATCCAAGAGGGAAGGAAACATTATGCTTTGAGTGAGCTACCTGGAGAGGCCTGGGGGTGGGGATTGAAGGGTAGAACAGGGGCTGCCGGTCCCAGTTGGAACCCTTTGTGTTTCAGTCCACTGGAACTTACTCAGGTTAGAGGCAGGCTCCTGGGACTGGCGGCCTCTTCCAGAGTGGACGGTAGGTGGCGCTGTAGCTCTGTGTATCCAGCCCCCAGAGCTGGGCAGCTGCCCTCTCCTGAGCCTGTGAGACCCCTCATCCCGCTTGGCCCTGGTGCTTGGGGCCTATCTTCAGTGAGGAGACTGGGAGAAGGGCTGGGCTTTGCTCCCCCTCCTCCTGAACAAGGAAGGCTGCTTACTTTATGGAGCCACAGGGTGAGTGAGCAGAGAGGACTTCCAGGACTCTTCTGGATCGTGTTCCTATTTCATGTGCAGGAAAACTAAGGCCCAGGGTTAGTTAAAGGTGGCTCCAGTGTACCTGATGTGGGAGGTCATTCTGCCCCTTCCACCCAAATCTCTCAGCAGTATGCCTCCTCTTTGCCATTCCCCTGCCCCTTCCCATTCAGTTCTCAACATCTGCATGCCTGGGCCACCATCCCAACCTCCTCCCAGATGCCTACTCTATGGTTTCTTCCATGCTTGCCTGGCCCTGCTCTGGGTCAGAGATTTTTCTCACACACAGATCCAACCATCACCTTCCCCTGATGAAACCCTTCCCTGCCTCCTGTCACCCTTAGAGTCTGCTTAGCCTTCCAGTCCAATGCCTCGGGCCTCTGCACCTTCCCTCCAGCCTCTTTCCTCTAACAGGCCTAAGTCACACAGATCTCTCTGGGGTCCCAGACCCCTGCTCATCCTGGCCCTCATGCCTTTATTCAAGCTGATGGTCCTGCCAAATTCCTACTCATCCTTTACCAGTCAGCAGGGGCTTTCAGGGTCTGGGGTTCAGCCACCCCTCCCAGGTTTCCTATGGCCATGACTGTATGACTGAGGGTCCCTAAGCCTCTCTCCTCTGCTGCAGCACCTCTGAGGTGGGTACCCTGACACATGATGCACCATTGCTCCCTTGATACAGGGCTTGGTTCCAGGAGGACTTAGTGTGGTCTTTTTTGATGATTGACTGAATAATGGGTACACTCTGGAAGGGTTCTCAGGTCACTGTACACCTGCTGTGGGCCAGGCATTGTGCTGCTGTTTACACACATAGCCTCTCAATACTCACAACCATCTGGAGAGGTCAGATTGGAATTATTATGCCTGTTTTGCAGGAGACATTGAAATGCAGAGAGGAGAGAAGACTTGCCTAAGGTCACATGGCAAACAAGTGAATGGAACCCTGCTCAGCAGGCTGTCTGGCACAGCAAGACCTCTGGCCACAATTTAAGGGATTGTCTCAGCTCATGGGGCCTCTCTACAGAGATCCAAGACAGTGGGACCACATCTTCCAGAGGGTCTGAGTAAGGCTGGTGTAAAACTATCAGGAGGCCACTCAGGATGTCTGGGCCTTCAAGAAGTGAGGTTCTCTCCTTGTTTGTTCTGAGTCAGGCAGGGACCAGTGAGGACCAGAAGCACTTACATGGGTGCCATGAGGCAGACACCCGTACCTGGAGGCCAGCAGAGAGGCAGACCTGGTGATCCAGGAAGAGGCAAGGCCTAGTGCCGTAGACAGGTGGGCAGAACATGGTAACGAGCAGAACAAACAGGGGGGAACCTCACTTCTTGAGGGCCCAGGCACCCTGAGTGGCCTCTGATAGTTTCACATTAGCCTTACTCGGACCCTCTGGAAGATGTAGCCCCACTGCTCTGGATCTCTGCAGAGTGGCTCCATGAGCTGAGGTGATCCCTTTACTTGTGGCCAGAGGCCTTGCTTTGCCAGGGGGGGTTCCCTTCCTCCTCCTCAGATTTGCCTTACCTACCCCTTGACAGTGGTGGCTGAGATAGAGGACATGATACCTTGGGAAGTTGAAAGGGACAAGCACGGCTCTACCCACAGGTAGCTCCTCTCTGGCCTCAGCTGTCATCTCTGCGCAGATAGTATGGTGGCCAACAGGCTAGCTCTGAATCCAAGAGAGGCAGGCCACCTCAGCAGCCCTCCCTTGAGAACTAGTTCATCACTCACCCAGTCATTAAACAGATATTTATGGAGTCTCTACCCTCAGTTAGTTACCCCTACCAGTTACAATCACTCTAAGAAAAAAATAATGAATGGATAGACTTTCTCTGTACATAAATGGGGACAGCTTAGGATAAGGAGTAAATGTGGATTCCAAAAGATTTACATTCCAGTCCCAGTTCCCCAATTTAGAAGCAGGTCTGTGGGGATGGTGACACCATTGCTCATGGAGTGGCTGTGAGGACAGGTGTAGGAGGCATTTACACAAGCAGGGAAAGCACGTTTGTTTCCTCTCTTGACCAGAGGAGCAAGCACTCTTCTCCACATACCTCCCTGGGCAGGGAGTGGATGTCTCAGGGATAAGGCAGGGCCTAAGGAAGAGCCAGGAGGCAGGAAAGGATCTGGAGCACATTAAGATTTGCCTGGTTTCCCCACTCAGCACCACCTCAGTGGCTGATCTGACTTTTCCCACCAGGGACCTCTCCCTGCAGCCCACAGGTATGGAGCAGTGGCCATACACCCTGCCGTTCACAACTGGGTGGTGGATAGAAAAGGTGCCCTGCCCTGAGAGTAATCACCTAGGCGAAGAGTAACCTTCCCCCAGAACTGGCTGGACCCCTTATCTGAGTCAAAGAGAAGCCCTGGTCAGTTCACCATTGAGCTCCCAGGAGGAAGCCTCCCAGAGAGAAGGTGACCTCACCAAGTGGTGTGAAGCTGCTGGGCAGGTGTGGTGATGGGCTGGCAGGCGTCACCATCAAGCAGACACCCTTCTCCACAGTGCCCTCCCCAAAACACACCCCCAGGCGGGATGGCTGCAGCTAGAGGGAACAGGGGTAGATTCAAGGAAGTTCTTCAGCACTTGGTGGATTTAGACCACAAAGGCATTCTGAACACTTTCTCTTGGAGGTAAAGGTTAAATTACTTCTGCTCAACCACAGGGGGTGCACCAAATGACTGCAACGGATTCCCAAAAAGGATCTGAGCACTAGTCTTGAAAGAATGGAGGTGTGTCTTGTGCCATAACCAGGTTGGACTGGGAATCAGAAGACCTGGAATCTGGGCCTGGCTTGCTTGTTATGTGATGTAGGCAGGACTGTCCTTTCTTTGGGACTCAGTTTCTCTTTCAGATAATGGAGGGCTGGGCTTAGACTCCAAGGACTCTTCCACCTCTGACTCTGTATAGCTTCAAGACTGGGTATCTAGACACAGGGGATTACCAGGCTAAAATTTCTCTTTTTGGTTCCTAGAGAGGAACAGGGACCAGATCAAAATCACACAGAAAGTTAAAGACACTCTCATCATTTGTACTGTGTCCCAGAACGCTGAGACCACTTTGTCAGCCCCTCCTTTTGCCCTTCCCCACCCTTGGGGTTCTCTGCAGCAAATATCCCTAATTCAGGGGGGCTGAATTAACAGCAGGGTTCTCCCCTCTGTGGGTTCCTGTGTCTTCCCCCCCATGTGGCTTTCACACTTTGGTGCTCCCTACCTGGCTGAGAATATAACTCAGGGAGCCCCTCTTCTCCTACAGACACAACCTCCAGGAAGCTTCTTTACACCTAAGTCTGGATTGGACCTCACTCTGGGCTCTCTCAGCCCCTATGACTTGTTGCTGCACAAGCTCCATGTTGTCATTGACTAGTTATGTGGTTGTTTCCTCATCAGACCAAGAGTTCCCTGAGGGGAGGGTGTTGTCTAATTCTTCTGTCTTCTGAGTCTGCAGGTCCAAAGAAAGACCAGAAAGGAAGATTGTTGAACAAACTAATAAATGAATGAAAGAAATAGGCAATGTAGATATCCCCAGTCTGCAAGCCTTGGGACTCAGTTCTGTCACTAGTTGGCTGGGTGACATTGGGCAAAGCCCTGTTCCACTCTGGTTTCAAATACCCCATCTGCACACTGGGGTAATAGGACCCTCCAGACGCCCCACAGAAACACAGAAATCAGAATGAGAGTGAGGCTAAGTGCACCCCGGCAGATGCTCAAGGTGAAGGTGCCGCCGTGTGCCTGTCCCCTCAGCTTGTGCCCTACCTCCTGAGGGTGGAGGAAGGGCCCATCAGATTGTATTAGCCCCACGCCGTGTCATATCACATCATCTCAGAAATGTTCTCTCTGAGAGAGCCCTGATCTCTCTGCCCCAACCAGGCCTGCTTGGCCAGCAGACCCACGGACATCAGCCAGGGCTTGCTGGAGGCTGAGCCCTCTTAGTCCACCCACAGGGTCAGGAAGCTTCTACAAGGCTCTGCTGGTTACCATGTCTGTGTCACACCCAGTCCAGCCTCCCCACACCCCAGAGGGCTGGCCTCTTCATCTTCACAAGGTCACTGAGGAAAGCTGGACCATAGTGCAAGGGGCTGGAATGGTCCTGAGTGCTCCGTGACCAGTGTCCCAGCTGGGAATTGGAACTCAAGTCTTAAACTTCAAACTCGTTTATTTTAATCCCTAGTGCTGTCTGAAGATGTGAATTTGGTTGGATAAGTGGGTGATTTCCTCTGGCCCTCAGTTTCCTTGTCTTTTTCAGGGGGATAACAGTTGCCCAGTATTCCCAGAGGCACCTGTACAGAAGGAGGGGCTGCTCCGCGCTGCGGGTCTCAGCTCCCTGTCAGTTGAGTAAGGGGCCGGGCTACCTTGTTCCTGCCACTTCCTCCTCACGCCTGCTCCTTCATCCTCACAGTGGGGATGGTTAAAGTAGCTGTATCCTGTGTACTGGCTCCCATTAGGCCTGGGTTAGACTATGGACATCAAGAGAGGGCCTCCCCCTCAGAAAGCCTGAGGTTCTATGAGGAGAGAACACATCTGTCAGTCCATCCATCCATCCTCCCAGCCACCCACCCATCCAAACCGCAGACGTTTACCCAGCGTGATCTCCATCCCAGGCCCAGGCTATGTGGGATTTCAAAGCACAGCCCCCTGGGGGCCTTCCCTCACAGACTCACAGTCCAGCTCCAAGCTGCCCTACATCTTTGTCCCCAGCCCTGGGCTTTTCTTACCAGGTCCAGAATCTTACATCTCATAGATGCCTGGACTTTGCCCTTGAATGTCCCACATGTTCCTCACACTGGAACAATTTGGTTTGCACAACACTCCTCCGCCCCTGCCACCACTTCTTTCCCAGGTTTCCCCAGATTGGCCAATGACCTCACCCATATGTAGGGGCTGGGCCTAAAATCTAGGCACCTTCCCAGACTCCTCTCTCCCCTCAACAGCTAAACAAGCAAGCAGTAGAATCTGAGGATACCACCCTCAAAGAAGCTGCTATTTCCAAGTCTCGGCGTCACTATTGTCATGGAAGCACAGTCTCACCTAGACCGTGACTGATGCCCAACTCATCTCTTTCACCCCTTCCCATGATGGTGAATGTCTTTCCAAAATGTGGTCCTGACTTTCTCTTTGCTTAAAACTCTTCCAGTCTCCCCATTGCCTTTTAGGCTGAAGCCATGTTCTGTGGGTCAGTGTCCAGCTTTGCCCCTTCTCTGGCTTTATCTCATGCCTCCCTGAGGTTTACCCTCAGCCTTCTTTCAGCTCCTTACGCTTCTACGTCAGAGCCCTTGCCTGTGTGTTGTGTCTGCTTGGAAGAATGTCTCTTTCTATTCATCTGTCCCCACCTCTCAGCAGCCAGTGCTGGCCAATGTCTTCCCTCCCATGAACTCTGAGTTAACACATCATTGTCCTGAAGGTGTCTCCTCTGACCTTGAATCTAGTTAGGCTCTCCTGTGTACTCTCTGACTACCTTCTTCCCTTCGTTAAAAACATCCGAATATCTCCATTTCCTGCTTTTCTTCTTTCTGCTTATATCTATTGAGTACCTACTATATACCAGGCATGGAAACACAGTGATGAACAAAAGTAAACACAGTCCTTGCCTTCATGGAGCCTGGAGTCTGAAGGGGACTTACTCTGAGCAAAGAAACACCCACCAATAACAGCAAATGGTGTTTGACCACTTCTCATATGGCGCCTGCCCAGGAGGGCTTCCCTGGGAAGACTGGCAGGCAGGACGTTGATGAGGAGTGTTCCCAGAGTGCTCCCCATGGAAGAGAAGGGAGGAGGCAGGGCTGGGCTGAGGGAGAAACTGCCTGCCACAGTCTCCTGAAGCCTCAGCTGCCCCCAGGGGCAGACTCAGAGTTGTCCCAGTTTGGGTGAGTGGATTGAGCCTTCCCTCCCTTCAAGTTGATCACTTCCCTGGAGCAAGTGATCTGAGGTGAGCAGTTTTCTTCAGCAGCACTGTCCCCCCAAAGTTCTGGCAGCTGAGGGCCATCTTCTGCTGCATTCCTAGCCCTTCATTCCTGAAGAGGGACCTGGAAAGGCCAGCACGTGTACATGGCATATGGGGAAACTGAGGCTCACAGTGATTATGTGGCTCATCCCTCAGTCTCAGCTTGTCTGTCTGCTCCCAGACTTCCTCTCCTCCCAGACTTCCTCTCCTCCCCTGGCACCTGCTTTACCCTGGGAAACCAGGGAGGGCGCTGGGCACCAGAGAGTCTGAGGGGTGCTCCAAATAATGCAGTAATCAGTACTGTGTGTAAGGGAGCAGGGAGCAGCTGCTCAGTGGCCTCACATGGCACTTGAAGGGGCATTGCAGAAGCTGCCTCTGGGGACATAACACTGGCGTGGTGACTCTGAGACCTTCTACTGGTGTTTGCAGCATCAGAACTTTCCTCGCTTGGCCCCTGGTAGCATCTCTGGCCCATACCCTTCAAAGGCGTGGGCTGCGTCCTAGTTGACAGCCAGAAAGTGATGTAAGTACTATGTTTTAGGCAGAAGACAGGTGAGCCAGAGCTGGGCTTGCCATTCCCAGGATCATGGGTTAGATAGCATAAACAACAAAACAAAACAAAACACCCTACTCCCTAGCCATCTGTCACTATTTACCACGTGCTTTGTGTACATTTAGGTAGTTCTCACAGCTCTGTGAGGAAGGATGATCTATGAGTCCATTTTAAAGATGAGGACATTGAGGCTTGGAGAGCTATAGTGGGTGATAAATGGTGGACAGCAGGGACTTACACAGAAGAGAGAGCTTTACCAAAGGAGGGAGGAGTGAGATAGTGGAGACTCCTTGACTGGGAGCTGCCACCACCTTCCGAGGACCCTGGTGGCCCTTATGGAGGGTGGACAGGAACCCTCTCAGCCCAGACCCAGCAGGTCATCTCTAGTTTACACTTGGAGGTGTGTTAGAGGAGGGGTGGATTAAAGCTGCCTGTGCCACAGAGCCCTGGGTGAATCTCACCCAGACCTTTCAGCCTGGATTCTGCTGTGCCCTGGGTGTTGAAGGAAGAGAGTAAAGGAGTAGAGCCATCCCCCACCTCCCAGCCACCCAGCATGGTCTTTGGCTATGGAGCCAGGAAGCTTCCATTTAGGGTAATAGCTGGGATCCTGACTTCCCACCTCCTCTGCAGCTCATGGGAGTCTCTTTTAGACCACATGCAATGGCCAAGGCCTTATTACCAAGAAGCCTCTTCTTACCAGGCTGGAATTTATAAGGAGCCACCTGAGGCACCTGAGCTTGGCATCTCTGGGACGGAGTTCAGATGCTATTTCATTTCATGTACACCTAGAGTTCGTGCCAAAACCCACATGGGGGCTTGTAAGTCGCTGGACTCATCCAATTTGTACTGTGCCCCAGTGAGAGAGAGATTATCACTCTCATTGCTCTGATGGGGAGATTGAGGCCCAGAGAGGGAAGGAACTCACCCATATCTGCTAACTTGCAACCCAAGATTCTCTAGTTATTTCCCCAAAAGATAAGACCCTTATCCTACAAACCCGGAACTAGGGAGAAAATATCAGTGGGCAGAAGCCTTTGCTTTCACTTTTGTGCTCGTTAGGGAGAGATTTGGGTTGGATTTGTCAACCTCACTTCCTCCATCTGTTAAATGGGAATTCATACTAGAAGCAGTGCTAATACATGCTGCCTTTCAGGACGCTGTGTGGCTCAGAGGGCAGGCATGAGCATAGCCCAGGACCTGGAGCACAGGAGCCCTACAGAAGTAGGCTGGTATTTCTGGGATCTATGGGAAAGGGCAGGCAGTTTAGTCAATCCTCAGCCTCCGCAACCCCTTTAGGGCCTATGGCCCTTGCCTCTTCCTGACAAGTCACCTGCAGTGCCTGGGACACTATGGGTGTGTGGTGTGCGTGCTTGCATTCATGCATGACTGTCCTGCTTTGCCCCCAGACCAGAATCCCCAGGTTCCCCTAGACCATGTCTCCCTTTCGGATTGGGACTCAACCACTGGGTTCATGGTGCCTGATTGCTTAATGAACTTGGCATCAGGGTATGAATAATTGCACCATAAATTATGCAAATCTAATCATAACACCACTGGGCTGGGCAACTTGCATTCTCTCAGCTCTCGGGTGCCCTAATCCTGGGACAAAACTTTCATGGGAACCACACCATCCCACTCTCTCCTACTTTTCAGAAATTATAACTACCGTGTGTACCTTGGCTTCAGCAATTACAGTTGCAAAGAGGGCTCTCCCCACCCCCATCCCATCTGAACTTTACAATAAAAATAAGCAAACAATTATGGTGTGCTTACTGTATGCCAGGAACATTTCTAATCATTTTATACATATTAACTCATTTAATCCTTTTGATAATACTATGAGACAGTAATTACTATCTTTAGTAGATTCTTTAATAGATGAGGAAACTGTGTCTTAGAGAGGTTTAATAACATGCCTAAGGTCATGTAGCTACTAAAGTGAGAAGCCAGGATCTTTTGCAGGAAGAGAAACTGAGGCACAGGAAGGCGTAAAAGGACTTGTCCAAAGTCACAGAGTACTCGGGGTTCACCCAGGTCTCCAGGGACCTCTTCAGCTATCTTTTGGTCTGAGGGCCCGAGCATCTCCTACGTGTGGCTAAGTATGTGTGAATTAAGGGGTGGAACATGGGCTGGAGCCTCATTCTGGGAAAGTCAGGGGCTGCAGCCAAGGCAAAGAGCTATTTTAAGGCCTCCCCTGCCCGGCCTGCTCCCCACACAGCCCCTCTGCGGAGCCAGGCTGCAGTGGCCCAGGGCCTGGGCCAAGCCAGAGAGGTTTGTTCCGTGAGCAGAGGGAAGTCTTGGCTCCAGGATACTTCACACCCAATGAATTACTTCAACGCTAGATTAGACTTGCAGGCTTGGAGCAAAGTGATAATAGGGCCCAATTAAATTAATTTATATGGACTCTATGCTTAGCCCCTCCCTCAGCCCATGGTAGGGCAGGCCTGACCCACTGCAACTTGGCCCCCGGGCCCAGCCCACAGGGAGATGAGTGTGGGAGCTGCACCCTCCCTGGTGGGAAAGCCAGTCCCAGCAGCTGAGGGAAAGGCTAGGGTGGTTGTTTTGTTTGTGTTTTCAGTCTGATGTGCAGGTTGGGAGAAAATTACCTTAATTAAATAAAGACTTCAGGAAGCTGATTCCTGGTTAGAGAAGGTGAGGTTTGGCAAGTCTGGCTAAGATTCCCAAGGCCATAGGGAGGGACCTTCAAGAGATCATTTGGGGTGGCCTTGGCCCGTGGCCAGACCTCCATGCCTCACTATCCCAGACAAGGGGACCTGTGGCTCTTTGTGGTGAGTAGGTGGAGGCAAGAGAAAACTGAGCACCTTGGCTCTGCTGCAACTAGATGTGTGAGGGATGTACTTGAACCTTTCCTGGATTCAGGACGATGCTCAACTTCTTAATGTACCTCTCAAAGCCCTCAGCAACTCATCCTTGCCGGCCTTTCCAGCTTCACCTTCTGGTTCCCTTCTTCCCACCCACACCAATTCCTGCCCTCCGTTCCAGATACACTGAGTCCACCTGCAGCTCCCTGACTGGGTGGCTTTGCTGTCTCTTCCCCTGCCCAGGACGGCCTTCTCTCTGCCTTCCCGAGAAAGCACTGGTCCACTCCCCACTCCTACACTTAACACTGCAAGCATGGTGGTCTGTCTTGCCAAGAAACGTTGAGGAAAGCAGGGGCAGGTCTGATCCTCCCAGGGCCCCAAAGCCCCAGGGCCTGGCACAGAGGTGGCATCAGGGGAGGTCAAATAACCTTGAGTGTTGCCTGCAGCTCTCATAGTGTGAATCTGCCGAAGCCTGGGCCCAAGGTTCACTCAGCTGCTGGACAAAGTACCAGGCGCCTGACTCATGAAAAAGCTTGACTACTGGCCTTGGAAAAGTGACTTCCTTTCCCTCAGTTCCAGTTTCTCATTCTGCAAAAAGCAGGACCTGGTGTCAGGAACCCCCACGGCCCCTCCTACATCTGGTTCTCAGAGACACAGGAGTTTCTGCTGTATAAGTCTTGTCCTATCAAGTACAGGCTGGTGTTGGTGCCAGCTTCTGAGAGCCACAGAGATGAGGAGGCCAGAGGAGCGCCTCTGGGTGGTCCCAGCCTGCACGCTGCACTACAGTGGGGATTTTCTCGGGCACTGGGCTTCTCTTGCCATTTTCTCTTGGGTCCCATCCCAAGACTATTGATCAAGAGTTCACTGTGCTCTGCCCCTTCTCCACTGCTACTGCAGGACCACCCCGTGTAGGACCCACTGGGAGCCTCTGCCAGGCACACATGGCTCTGGGCCCAGAGAGCTCCCTTATAGGCCCGGGGTAAGGAGTCTACCTCCCTCCCTGACCCCTGTTTTTTGACTCCAGATCAAGGACCTTGCACTTCATCTTCAGAGGTGTGGGCGCATGTGCTAAGCAGGAAATGGCCTGGTCAAAATAGGGGCAGGCTGCAAGTGGGGCCTCTATGGGCAGGCCCGTTTTGCCCAGGCCAGGCCCATCTCTTTCCCCAGCATGGATGAACCACTTTGTCTCACTCAGACTTTCCAACAGGTCATTGACTCTGTAGGGCAGTGGGGCCAGCCATGGAAAAACCCGTCTCCCCGCCTCCCCACTCCTTTTCGAGGTTATAAATTTATGGCAGAAGCTGAGGGCCGGCGCCTGCTACAGGCAGCCATTGAACCTCAGCCTTACATTCAGCACCCACCAGGGGCCTCTCCTCCAGCCAGCAAGGAGCAGGCCCTTGGCCTGGGAAATAAAAGGCCTCTGTGGGGAGGCAGGAGCCTGTGTAACTCCCTCTGACCCTCGGCTCACCCCTCTAGGGCCCCAGAGGCAAGTCTTGCGAGCATTGCTCCAGGGATGGCTGACTTGAAGGGGGAGCCCAGGGCCAGTTGCAGCCCTTAGGCCCCCATGGACCTCCTCTTTGGCCAGTTGGCTGCCTTCTTTCTTTGGTCAGGACATCTAATAGGATGAGGACTTAGGTGTTCCTGTCCTCCCAGCTCTGCCTTCTGTAGGCCTCAGGAGATGTAGCCATAAGGGATTGCATATGGTCATCTTTACGTTTCATCAAGGGTCTAATATTACATCATGTTCCACATTCCTTTTTGGACCTTTCCTCTGTGTCAAGGTTGAGGTGAGGAGAAATGCCAGGGACCAGCTGGGCCAGCTTCCCCTGCAGGCAGGAGGTCGGGAAGACTTCCCAGAGTGGGTGAGAGTTGAGTTGAGGACTGGAATTATAAGTGACGACTATGTGTCAGAAAACACAGTAGGCACGTGTGTGAGTGTGTGTGTGTGAGAGAGAGACAGAGAGAAAGAGAGAATGATGAAGAATGTCGTAACCCTGAGAATAGCAATTTTTCCCTTCTGGACATGGAGGGAGAACATTCAAGGCAAAAGGAGTTCATAGGCAAAGGCAGTGACTCATGAAATAATATCATGGGTTTAGAGAAGGCATGGAATTTTGTGTGGCTAGAGCAGGAAAAAAATAAATGTTTTCTGGTCTAAATAGCTTTGGAACCAGAGAGATGTAAGATTGAATCCCATCTCTACTCTTATTAGCTGTGGGACTTGGAGGGAATCTTTTGACTTGTCTGAGCCTCAGAAGTTATAGAAAATGGGGTATAATTCTTACCTCTCAGGGTGTGAGAATTAAATAAAAGAAGGTTGATAAAGCAGCCAGCCTGGTGTCTGGCAGAGATCAGTGCAGATGTAATCAGTGGGACTACCACAAATAAACAGAACTTTCTTTTCTTTCTTTCTTTTTTTTTTTTTTAAGAGACAGAGCCTCACTTTATTGCCCTCTGTAGAGTACTGTGGCATCACAGCTCACAGCAACCTTTAACTCCTGGGCTTAGGTGATTCTCTTGCCTCAACCTCCTGACTAGCTGGAACCACAGGCTCCCACCACAACACCTGGCTATTTTTTTGTTGCAGTTTGGCCAGGACTGGGTTTAAACCCGCCACCCTCAATATATGGGGCTGGCACCCTACCCACTGAGCCACAGGCGCCACCCAATAAACAGAACTTTCTATCAGCAAAATCTTCTTCCTGTGGAAGCAGCTGCTAGGTGAGAGGAAGATCCCTGTCACAGGAAGTGTGTGAGCTGGACTAGGACTTTTCAGTCAGCAAGACTATTGGGGGAGAGCATGAACCAGAAAATCTCTGAGATCATCTAGCTCTGGTCTGTAATTCCACCAGTCACCTATGATCCTCTGTCCCAAGACATCCTTAGAGGTTGGGAACTAGTAACCTTTCCCCCTGAGTTTGCTCCTCTCTGGCTGACCTTTCCAGCAACCTCAACATTCGTATATGTTTTTGGTTCCAGAACTCCCTCTCTGGTTAGTTCCTCTGGCTGCCTTCAAAGTTATGCTCCCACACTGGTAACCACTCTTTAGTATGGAGTAGTTTGAGAAAATCCCCTCCTTGAATTTGGGTACAATATCTCTGTTGATGTGGCCAAAGAGATCAATGGTGCTTTGGCAGCCTATTTTTCACTCTGCTGCTGCAGGAAGACCTACCCACTTTGGCTAGATGCTCTCAGACATCATGAGATTTGTCGAAGCACAGTGCATTACAGGGATGCAATAAATCTTTGTTGGATGAATGAATGAAATATTTAAATTTTGGCTCAGGTTAGCGTTGAGGAGGGAAATCCAGAGAATTAGGGGGCACAGAGGAATCTTCAAGGCTAGGGGCTGTGTTATGGTTTTTCCCTGGGAGTTCAAAATACTTCCTGTCTCCCCATTCATCATTCCCTCGGCCCTGCTGGTTCCCTTCTGCCTTCACAACATCACTCTTTGGGGATGGAACAGCAAGCTAATAGACTTATAGAATCACAGGTTGTCAGTGTTGGAAATGCCTCTACAGAGGGCCCACTTCAGCCTTCTCACAAAATAGCTGGTGAAATTGAGGCCAAAGTAGAGGGAGGCTGTCAAGTTTCAAGACCCATCTGAGGAGTCCTTGTTGGAAGGTGTGTAGGCAGATTGTGAAGACCACATTGAATTATGTGAATGCCATTGGCCTCTGCTCCAGGGGGACAGCTAGCATGCTCTGTTTGCAAGATCTCTAAGTTAGCCCTATCTACCACCACCAGCCAGGAGCCCTGCAAACCACATCTCTGGGCTCAGCAACCCTAGCAGTGTTCCTCCTTCCCCCTGACCCCACTGGAGGACCCTGGCAGGGGAGTGTAGGAAAGCCTGCCATCCTGGAGTGTGGCCACAAGGCCAGAAAAAGGAGAGGGTCTGCAGTTTAGGGTGTGGTTCTGGCTTTGCCCTTGCTCTCTGTGCGATCCTGGAAAGTTCCCACCCCTCTCTGGGCCTCAGTTTCCCCATTTACAAAATGATAGTGCCCAACTGGACTCAGAGGCCTCTGAGCTCTCACACAACTGTTTACAGGCAGTCCCCAAGTTACAGACATCCAACTGATATTCAACTTGTACTTACCAATGAAAACTATTACAGGTAATAGGTAAATGTACCTGTTCCAACTTACATACAGATTTAACTTAAAGAACAAATCTATAGAACCTATCTCATTCGCAACCTGGGGACTGCCTATATCCGAATGCCTTAGAGGGGAGGAATCTGCACTCACCTTTAGCATTTCCTGCCTTGGCACACGCCGAGACCCCTATCTAATCCTGGGGTCCCCAGTCTACCCTCCAGGGAGAAATTGCTGTGATTTAAGGTTCCAGATTTCCTGGACCATTAGTGTCATGATACTTTATACCTGGACCTCGATTGCTTTTTAATTAAAAACGAATCCCTCCCAATCCCTGGTTTTATGTCCATCTCCGGAGCCTGCAGCGTCCCCCTGCTCTGACTGATGCTTTGTGTAACCCTGATCTCTGCTCTTTTGTTTCCTCCCTTGAATCCCCAACTCCCCTTGTTTTAGGAAGAGAAGGGTCTGGAATTCTTTATGGTCACCTTCTTTGTGTTAGGTGCTGAGGCCCCAAAATGCACACCACAAATGCCTAGCCCCTTACATTTTAAGGCATCTGGGAAGGACAGGAAAAAGGGATGGCCTAAACCAGGTATGTAACCAGCACCCACTTCCAGCCCAAGCACAAGATGAGGCAGGGACTGAAAGGACCAGCAGGCAAGAACTATCAAGTTCCCCACAGGTCCTTGAGTTGGGGGACAGAGGGACGTTGTCTGCTTTGTACCTGAAACGTCATCTGAGGCTGGGGGATCAAGGGGGTCACTAGGGATAAACCCTGCCCTGCTAAAGTTTGGTAGACAAACATACAAGTTTTCTGGGGATCAAAGTGGAATGGAATGAAACGCAAATCCTTTAGCAAGGGCTGTTCCAAAGAGTCTGCTGCTAGCCAGGGCCAGGTGATCCAACAGAGTGTCTGCATGGGGCTGAAGGGAATCCTGGAGGCATCAGCTGGGGCTGAGGGGAGGGCTAGAGAAGACATCATAGGGGAGGCCTTGTCCATGACAGTGAATTGTAGGTCAGATGTTCTCAGGAAGGAAGGGATCACTGAAAACCCAAGGACACCTCGAAAAGAAAAATCTGATATTCGGACAGTGCGGCCCTGAGAGGACCCCTCCTCCCCCATGTTGGTTCCAGCAGCTCCAGGAAAGGCCCTATCGTTTCACTCTCCTCTCTACTCCCTATTCTGGACCTGCCTCTGGCAGAGGGCGACACAGGAGTGAAAAGAAGAGGTGAGGAAACAGAGGAAGCCGCTAAACCCCTTCCCCCTCCCAGCAGCCGAATCTGGGAGTGGGCCCGAGCTCCGGGAGGAGGAACTTTAATTGGATATGAGATTAACATACTGGGATCAGAAGGGTTGCACCTGTTACCACCTGAAAATGAGACCATCCCTTACTATTGAACATAGAGCAGAGAGGCTGGGGTCCACCTTGGATGCCTTTCAGAGGTGGGGAGGGAGATCCAACAGGGAAGGTTTGAAAGAAGGTGGTGGAGAAAATAGTTTTTGTGTTTTTTTTTAATTTTTTAATTTTAATTTTAATTTTTATATTTATTTATTTATTTTGCAGTTTTTGGCCAGGGCTGGGTTTGAACCCACCACCTCCGGCATATGGGACTGGCGCCCTACTCCTTTGAGCCACAGGCGCCACCCAAGAAAATAGTTTTTTAATTTAAACATCAGCGAATCCAGCCTGTTCCATACACCAGTTGCACATACATTATTTCGTTCAATCTCACAGCCATTAGTTTTAGCACTCCCAAATTACAGGTAAAAAAATGGGGGTTTACAGAAATTCAATGACTACTTCCAGGTTCCTTGATTCAGACTTTGAGTAGATTTTAACATATGGGCAAAATTCTTTCTAGACAGTTTTTCTTCTTAATCCCCAGATATTTGAAATTAAGGAGCTCAGTAAAGTATTATAAGAATGGAAAAGCAAGTATCCAATGTACTCAATCCTGATACGAAACCAGTAGATGAACAACTACATACCCACAAGAGAGAAAAACACAACTGTATTCAAATGAGGGGGAGGGGCTTCTACCACCTAAGGGGCACAGTGTAGGGGGGTATGGCACACCTTCTGGGTGAAAAGCTCAACTATAACTTGGACTTTGCCTAACAAATGCAAGCAATGTTACCTAATTGTTTGTACTCTATATCAATCTGTAATTAAACAAACAAACAAAAAGGAAACAGCTCAGGAATGGAGCCAAGGAATTTACATGTTTAACAAGTGCCCAGGAGACTCTGGTATAGGCAGGTGGTCCAGGGAGCATGGGAGACACCACCCTCACTCTGGTGCTTTTGTGGTAAGAATAACATAGAACTGCGGTCCCCAACCCCTGGGCTGTGGGGGTACCAGTACTGGTTGGAAGCCTGTTAGGAACTGAGCCACAAGGCAGGAGGTGAACAAGGGGTGACTGAGTGAAGCTTTGCCTGTATTCACAGCTACTCCCCATCACTTCCATCACTGCCTGAACTTGGCCTCCTGCCAGATCCTCTCCTCTGATCCCTATCAGTAGGAAAATTGTCTTCCATGAAATCCATCCCTGGTACCAAAGAGGTTGGGGACCATGTAACAGATGACTCCAGGCCATGAGGGCATCTTACTGTTAGAGAACTCTCTGGGCCTGCAGTCCATGGGGCCCTGGCATCCTTTTCTTCAGTTCTGTGACCCCCAGCCTGCTTGTCTATTGCCACCTTATCTGCAAACAGAAATTATAGCAGGTGCTCAATGTTTGCGGAGTGCATTTGCTTTCAGGTCTTGTGGAGGGCCTGGAGGACACTCCTCTTGCTGCACAATCTCTGTGCCTTCTGCTCTCCATCCATGTCTCATGAATGAATGAATGAATAGCACGTGCCAAGAATGGTCCCCCCACAATGGTGGGGCTCTGGAACTAGACTTCACAAGTTTGAATCCCAGCTCTGAGACTTCTCAGTCATGTGGTTGGGGGCAAGTTACCTCTCTCTGTCCTTCAATATCCTCAGCTGAAACGTGGGATAATTTTTTTGCCTATGTCATAAGGTGATAGGGAGGATTAATCGAGTTAGTAACTCAGTTATATGCTGTCGTGAACCCATTTCAAACTCTTGGGTTCAAGCAATCTTCTTGCTTTAACCTCCCAAGTAGCTGGGACTACAGGTGTGCACCACCACACCCAGTTAGTTTTTTTTCTTTCTTTCTTTCTTTTTTTTTTTTAGTAGAGATAGGGTCTTGCTCTTGCTTAGGCTGATCTTGAACTCCTAAGCTCAAGCCATCTACCCACCTTGGCCTCCGGGTGTGCTAGGATTACAGGTGGGCTGCTGGGTATAGCTAGAGGATACTGGGGCAGAGGCCTCTGGGGAACCCTTGGCAGTCCAGGAACAAGTAAGAACATGTCTGGGTTGTGGTAAGCTCCAGAGAGAGCTAGGCCTTGGTGACAACAGGATGTGCCCATCTGTTGGGTCAATGGTTGGTGCCATCTTGTCTGCAAGGCAAAGCAGAGACAAAATGATAGCACTTGTTGGGTACTTCTGTCTCACTCAATCACCACAGCAACCACCTGCAATAGAAATATTTGCTCTTGTTGTTCTCATTGTAAGGAGGTGGCTGGGACTAGGCTTGCTTCAGATCACAGGGCTAGTGGCAGGTTTCTCACAACCAGCGACGGCCCTCATAGAAGAGAAGGGGGGACGAGATGCCCTGCAGGCTCTGTTGCTCCCTAGTACAACTCTGCGAGAGCCCAGTGGATGGGGGCAGCCCTGGCCATTCCTTCAACTCATCCAGCCCAGCAGTCCTGGGAAAGTCATCATCTCCGGGTCTCCAGGCTGCAGGGCAGCAAGGTAGGCAGAGAAACTTATCCTAGCAGTCCAGCCCCACTGGTCCTGCAGCTCGTCCTGTGGTTTTGGGACCCAGTTGCCCTCCAGTGAGCTCAGAGTCTCCTGGGTCAGAGGTCTCAGACCTATAAACCGTCTGAAGTGACTTCATGGGCCCATAAAACACCTGAGTTTCCATGTCTCCCAGGCAGATAAGGATTCCCGTGAGAGGAGCAAAGAATTTTTGGAAGCAGCACTTTGTGGGCAGCTCCCTATGCCTGCCCTGGACTGGGCAGAGACTGACCTTCTGGGCATCTTATCTGTCCTTGTAATCACCTGAATCAGGTGTGCGGGTCATTTGCTTTTTAATAATTTTTGTGTGTTTGTTTTGATTTTGTAAAATACTGTTATAGTCTTACTTTTTTTTTTTTTTTAGTCTTACCTTATAGAAAATGAAACTAAGACTCAGAGAAGTGAAAGTACTTAAAAAATTAGGATAAAGAGGATGAAAAAAAACCACCCAGATTGGCTGTTCTGGGGACCACCCCCACCCTTGACTACAGAGGGAGGCTCTTATACCTAAGAAATTATTTCTGAGGCTGAGTGTCCCACCCACTGTACATAAAAGGAATAATGTAGACATGTTTTCATACTGCAAAGTAGGGGAGAAATAGGAATTATTTTGGCAGTTCAATTGCAGCAGGACAGGTGAAGATACCGATTGACCCATCCCACATACAGCCACAGAGCAAGCTGGTGGCAGGCTGGAGGGGGCTGGTGAGAGGTAGAAGGCAGCTGTCTGGCATGGAGACCAGAGGCTGGCCTCCTCCAGACCACCACAGGGGTCACCTTTCAGCAGCTGGATCTCAGGCCTGCAACACTTCTCTCCTCCTAATGCAAACCAGCTCTGGTCTGGGCGGCTCACCAGGTCCTCAGGAGGGCATCCTGGCCATGGCAGGCCTGGTCAAGTGGGCTCGAGGCATTGATTTTCCCACCACTCCCTTAGTGGGGCATTTGCTCATTCCTCTTAGGGCCGCACCTTAATGTGGGTCCATCTGCCTGGGAGATGATCCTTCTGCCACTGGCTCAAATGTTTGCCTTCCTGTGCTTCTTCTCTACTGGGACACTAGTCATTCATTCATTTGTTCATTCATTCCTTCAGCAAATATTGGTGAGTCCAGTTTGGGTGGAGCCCGTGTCTGCCATTCCCTCTGTCTGGACAGCCTCTCTGGGTCCCTTTGAGGCTGCCCCAGGGTTAGTGGTCATTTCTCTGTCCACTCCACCTTCTTGCCACCTGGCTGTCCCTCTGAACAGTTATAAAGGACCCATGGGAAGCTGTTGACAGAGTATAGAGCCAGAACCCCAGGCTGGGCGCGAGGGCCTGGGTTACAGGCCCAGCTCAGCCTCTGCTTCCGTTGTTCCCCTGTGATCTCCTCTGTACAGTGGGGGATTCGAAGCAGAAGATCTTGAGGATCCCCTCTCCCTATCTCTCAGGCCCAGTGCAAAGACCACCTCTGGGCGTCTCGGCTTCTGACCTCAACTCAAATTCTTTTTTTTTTTTTTTTTGAGACAGAGCGTCAAGCTGTCACCCTGGGTAGAGTACCGAGGCATCACAGCGCACAGCAACCTCCAATTCCTGGGCTCAAGCCAGTCTCTTGCCTCTGCCTCCAAGTAGCTGGGACTACAGGCATCCACCACAATGCCCGGCCATTTTTTGGTTGCAGCCGTCATTGTTGTTTGGCAGTCCCAGGCTGGATTCGAACCCGCCAGCTCAGGTGTACGTGGCTGGCGACTTAGCCTGTTGACCCACAGGCGCCGAGCCTCAACTCAAATTCTTATAGTTATTTTCTGGGAATGACTACCTCGTCATACCATTGTCTGCATGTGAGTCAAACCTGCCCTGGCAGAGCCCTGCAGGTTTATTGTGTACCCAAATTCCAACATGGGGCTGGGCCCACACAAGGTCTTGGTTAACATGGGCCTGAATCGAGGGATGGATGGCAACAGGAAGGGCCAGAACACACACTTCAGGAGTGAAGGGTGAGTCTTGGACCTCAACCTTAGCATGTGTTTCTCTGTAAACTTCAGCAAGTTTTTAACCTTCTCAAGCCTGTTTGTCCACCTGTAAAATGGGGATAACACTCAGAGAGAGGGCGGCGCCTGTGGCTCAGTGAGTAGGGCGCCAGCCCCATATACCAAGGGTGGTGGGTTCAAGCCGGCCCCAGCCAAATTGCAACAACAACAAAAATAGCTAGGTGTTGTGGCAGATGCCTATAGTCAGCTACTCAGGAGGCTGAGGCAAGAGAATCACCTAAGCTCAGGAGTTTGAGGTTGCTGTGAGCTGTGTGATGCCACGGCACTCTACCGAGGGCGATAAACTGAGACTCTGACTCTACATACAAAAAGAAAAAAAAATACTGGGTGGCTCCTGTGGCTCAAAGGAGTAGGGTGCTGGCCTCATATGCCCGAGTGGCAGATTTAAACCCAGCCCTGGCCAAAAACTGCAAAAAAAAATACTCAGAGAGAGAGTTAAATTATATAAATATGTTTCATATATGGTATATACTCAATAAATAGCTATTATTTCATATTTCCCATATAAGGCCAGGGGTTTCTGGATCTTACAGAGGTTATCTGTGCACTCTATGGGAATATGCCCAAAGATTGTAATTGTTTTTGAATTACCTGTGTTTCCAGCCTGTCGCATTGGGCTCTTAACCATGCACAACAGGCTTCAAGGATTCCACATAGTGGTGGTGGCAGCTGGGCCTTGGAGCACTGTGCTGTTGGAGACCTGGCAGCTGGCAAGGGCAGGTTCTAGGGTGTGGTGGGGTTGAGGGGCAGGCTGCCTGCCAAGGTAGGGCAGGCTCGATTGCTTCCAGCCCACCCTCTTGGCCTGGCCCAATTAAAAGTTTCTGCCCCACTAGACTTGGAGCCCTGGGCTGAGGAACTCACGGGAACGCGGAGGCCCTAGCAGGGGATGGGCTCTGCACACAGAGGCCCCCTCCCTTTCCCAGTCAATTCGGTTCCTTCTCCGTCCTTTCCTGAGTATCTACTGTATGGCACACCCTGGCTGGGGATTTTGCACATGTTATCTCACTGACTCTTCACAGACTTTCAAGGCAGGGATCACTGTTCCTATTTTTGAGATGTGGCTCAGAGAGGGAAAATGAGGGGAAATGCCCAAAGTTACACGGCTGGAAGGCAGCTAAGCCAAGATTTGAACCTAAGTGTGCTCCTGCCAGGGCACTGTGAGTGATGGTTGACCACACAGGTCATCCTTCTCTCCCTCTTCCCTTCCTTACCCTCCTCTTTCTGTAAGTGTGTAGTGAGAACTTGCACTCTCTGGGAATCATAAGAAATAGAATTTACCAGAAGTTCTATACATGTTTGTAGGGCACAAACCTGTGTAGTACCACAAACAAGTACATTTGTGTCTCAAATTGCATATTTTATTTGAGCTACTGGTGACTGGGACGAGCTGATCTGGTGGGGAAAACAGACAAGGGATGGGTGATTATTCTGTGAGACAGCAAGATGAAATGGCGAGGAGTGCTGGGCTAAGGAAGAGCACATATTTGGAAGGCCTTTCCTTCAACAAACTTTTATTAAACCATTAGATCAATTTATCTCTAACTCACCTAATTCCAAAAGTGAGGTGATCTATAGACACATACAAGGTACAACCAGTTTTTCAAAAGAGAAGGGACAAGCAGGACAGAAAAAACCACAAGGATGCAAGGGGTGACATTAGCTCACAAAGGGCCTGCTGGGAAGCTGTGTGCTTACCGAGCGTGAGCCTTGGACAAGCGCTGAGCTGCCTATGAGCTGCCGAGGACCCACACAAAGCAGGACGCACACCTGTGGTTTCCATCAAGTTGTCAGCATTGTATCATGTTTTCCAAGTGAACTCTTATGCAGAACCCCAATTTATCTATCAGATGAAGGAAAGGTGCTCTGGCTGAGGGGAACTGGCAGAGGATTGGAACCCCAAATCTTAGCCTGCCCTTGACCATCCTGGCTGAGAAACACCACCCTGTATTCTTCTTTGTCCATCAGACAAAAAAATGAAGGAAGCTAGGGGAGACCCAGTTGGTGCTGACACTGAACCTGATTCACACCAGGTGTGAACCTGGGTCACACTTGTCACCCCTGCTGGACTCTGAGGACAGAGGAGTCAGACAGGTGCTGGCATGGGAGCCTCACTCTCTAGGTAGGAGAGACAGAGCACTGGCTGGCTGAGCCAGACTCAGAAGCAGCCAGATTGATCTTGCATTTGTACCTGTATCTGCCTCCATGTGTCTGTTTACATGAATTGGAAAATGGGAGAGGAAATTGGGTCCCACTGTGGGAGGAGAGAATTGACTGGCGCTCTGGCTGGATTAAGAGGTTCAAGGCAGACCCTGGAGGGTCGCCTGCCCCCAGAGGCGAAGGCCTCCTGGGACAGTGACCCCATCAGAGCCCAAACTGGACTGAGAATGCCCGGGGCATACTCTTATGGCTCCAGCTTGTGTCATCACCCCTCAAGAGCCCCAGGTTTGCCTTACAGTGGAG
>CAUYON010189325.1:0-13575 GCA_963573935.1 Arctocebus calabarensis | reverse complement strand
TGTGGTGGGCGCCTGTGATCCTAGCTACTTGGGAGGCAGAGGCAGGAGACTCGCTTGAGCCCAGGAATTGGAGGTTGCTGTGAGCTGTGATGCCACAGCACTCTACCCAGGGTGACAGCTTGAGGCTCTGTCTCAAAAAAAAAAAAAAAACAGATGCTAAGAAGAGAGCTAATTGATAACAGTGGGGAGGCAAGAAACTGTTAGAACAGTGATGACTGGTGTTTAATTTTTAGTTATTTTTGGATCTAAGCAGAAATGCCCTTCATTACCTTGAAAATAACCAATCACCATACTAGTATTGAATTGATGCAGTACTACTTTGGATAACAAAGGAGAGGAGTTTTTAACTCCATTTAGGAAAGAAAGAAGAAAACAGAGTTGAAGCCAGCAGCATCCATGATGTCACGATGAGAGGTTTACAATGACTGATCCAAAATAGGAATTTACAGGCAACATTAAATTAGTGTTAGCCCTTCTTCTTGGGAAACTGTGGAACTATCAAGTGTTGGACCTTTGGTTATTTCCAGTATTTCTTGTGAGTCAAAGAAGGTAATGCCTGCAGAAAGCTGGAGAACTTGGAGGTATTCAGAATATATAGGACTAACATAGCAGCCCTTGTTTCTGAGGCACTTTTTTTCTCTAAGAGATGGGGGTTTTGTTATGTTGCCCAAGCTGGTCTTGAACTATTGGCCTCAAGCAATCCTGCCTCAGTCTCCTGAGTAGACAAGCTACCACACCTTGCTAAGTTTCTTAAGCTTTTTAATGTACATTTGTGGTAATAATATTCAATCAAACTTTAAAATCTTCCACAATTATGGAAAAATGGAAATATAGCAAATCAGAAACATTCCACAAACACAAATACTTACCATAATTCAAGTATGAACTATGCGTCTACTAGTGCAAGTCTTGAATATTTCACTGACAGAGTTTTGAGGATTAGATCAAGTAGTTTCTTGCTAAGTCTTTTGAGCCCTTATGATTTTAGTGTTTTATTCTTAGACCCCTCACTTCCATTTCTACATGTGTCCTTATTCAGAGTATATGTTCCAAATCTAACTTTGAGGATGATGAAGGGACTGTGATCAGATACAGAGAATAGAGAAACAATTTTCTGTCCCAATAACCCAAGAATGTATCCCAGAGGTCCTGCTATGAACTAAAGGGTAGTAAGCATAGACACCTTTGGGTGTTGTTATGGTACCTGGCACTGCCATGTTAGGGCAGGCGGTATAAGGCTAAACCGAGAGGTTTGCTCCCTGTGGACCAGGATCTTATACCTTATTATACTCCAGAGCCTTGCAGGCTGACTCATTAAAGTCATGCTCAGGTTCACCCAAGGCTGATTTGCAAACCAGAGGATCAATTGCATAATTTATACTGATTCAGATTCAGCTGCCATTTGTTTTGAGCATGCTGCATGTCAAACATTGAGCTTAAGGCTTTCTCACCAATGATCTCATTTAATCCTCCTGTCTGTAGTCAGTGGATATCCCCAGAGGGAAGTCTATTTACAAAAAGGAATAAATTTTGAAGATTTTTCTTAGAAATACCGAATTGAGGCAAAAAGATTAGATGATCTGAGGAGATGACCTTAAAATAGAAGACTGCCCGCTTATGAGACCAGTTCTAGTAAGGAAACCCAGCCCCTTCCCCAAGACAGTGCTAGACCCTCACTGACCAAAGCCTTCTCTTACTCCACTCAGTATTTCATGCTGACATGTCTTCCCATAACATCTTGTTCCCTCACTTACAACTTGACTTCCCCTGTAGACAGGATCTAGGCACAACATGCTTCCCCTAATACAGTAGACTATCCTCTATCTCCTAAATAGATGTAAACCCTTTTGAATCTGACTTATGTCACTTTCTATAACAGCAGACTCAACAACTTGCTTCTGGGGAAAACATCCAGTACCTTTCTACACCTATGTTGAAAACAAGGTAGAGGGAACCTGTGTCTTTTCTGTAGCTCTAGATGAAGGAGGGAGCAGTGACATAGAGAGAAGAGATTCAAACTTTCAAAGCTATAATTATATAAAAGAATTGGTTTATGTTTGATATTCTTAATTAATATATTTATTTAACAATTCATGTAGTGGTTATACAGGGATAAATAAGGCATTCTACTCTCAGGGAACATACTGTCCAGTAAAGAATTCAAACATGTAACAAAATAATTTCAATACAGTGAGTTAAAGGTTAATTTAAGTATAAACATGGTACCATCAGAGAATTGAGGTTTGGGAAATTGTGCGTACTCGGTCAGGGAGGGTCTCACAGCTAAGGTGGCCTTTAAGCAGTTTTAAATTGGACAGAAGTTCACTGGACAGGAAAAGGAGGGCAGTGGGAAGAGAGTATGGAGCAACATTCAGGGAGAACGTTATAAGCAGAAGGCACAGAGGCACAAAACAGTTTGAGAATTTAAAGAAGGTATCAGATACTTGATATGCTGTCTACAGTAATTTATATCAGTGGAAACAAGCCTGAGAATTAGGTAGAGTCATATTAAAATTGACTCCAATCATTAAGATTCAAATTTTGAATTACCTTAAGTAGCCAATAGGTATAGAATTTAACTAATGTAATATCATGAACATATTGTGGTTTTTTAAAAAATGGTGTTTATAGTATTACAATATCTGGAAGTTATTTTGCTTCATAATTGATAAGTAAAATTAATAGATGAATGACAATATTTGTTTTAGGAAAGTATAATATCTTGATCTACCCCAATGTGTTTGAAACATTGTTTTGATAAATTTATAAGTAATTATTTTGCAATATATTTTTTCCTTACTGTGGACTTTCCTAATATGCCATCAGCATCATACATAGTATATACTTTTGTTGTTGTTGGAAGAAGGCTAAACCTAGAAACAGAAAATGGCTGAGTACTTCCTCTTCCTAGGTGTTTGTCCTTGACAAGACACTTAACTTTCCTGAGACTCAAGTTCCTTATTAGTGAAATGGAGATATTGATACCCAAATTCTGGGTTGTTGTTACAATTAAAGAATAAGTGAAATAACCCTTGGATCAGAAAGGACTTCATAAAAGTGGAGAAATGTATATGTACTGTGTATACGCGTATGTGTATGCGTATTTCTCCCCCAGGGATTCCCCAGTGGAATCTCACTGCCAGGGATTCCAATTCATGAAATTCAAGATGCAATTAGGTGATATTTAACAAACCTGCTGATCCTGACCCAGCCAACTTAGATATCTACTTTTCTTTTCTAAATGAAACCATTAAGTCTCAGAGAGTGGTAACTAGTGGAGCAGGAACTAAAATCTGGGATTTTCTAACTGTGTGCTTTCGTGATTAAGAAACAGTCCTCTAGAATGGCTTCATAAACAGAAAACTGAAACCATATTCAACTTAAATATACATGAGAGTGTATAAGTACGTATGGAAATGGATCCTTACTATGTGATCCAAAGATGGTTTGTTTGCTGCTTAAATAAAAGAGAAAATCTGATGGTTAGCAGAGAATAACATGTATACCAACTTTCTTCCCCCTTAATAAAAGAAATTAAATCTCTTTCTTACCACACACCATACTGGAAACTAACAACTATTTCTGTTGCCATCTACTGATGAAAGATTACTTCTCTTGAAATGAAGAAGTATCTTGACAGAATAATAATCCTGCTGAAGAGAAATATGTGGATTCCTGTGTTAACCCATACAAACACTGTAATGGTGTTTTCAGTAGCAAGATCTGTCAAATATGAGTAAAAGAAAAGTGCTTTCAAAATATTAAACTGAATCTCCCTTATTAAGAATAGACTTTTGTGTTTTTTAGTGGATTATGATTCTGCAACTAAATTGAATAGAATTAAAGAATTGAAATAAGCTCATTCAGGTGGAAAAGGGGAAATTTCTTTGTTAGAACTATAATGAAAATTCAAAGTAAGAAGTCTCATTTCAAAGGAAGTGGTGGATAGATTATCAAATTGATCTCTTTCTGAAGAAAAGTGAAAAATACTGAATAAAATATATTTTTTAAAACTCCTTGGGAGGGGCTTCAAGATGGCTGACTAGATGCCTCTTCCATGGAGAGAAAGCAAAAGAGCAAGGAGAAAATCACAATTCAAATAGAGCACCCAAGAGAGAGCACTGGCATTCAACAAGGAAGTGATAGGAAGCAAAGACCAAAAGCAAGGAAAGAGAGGAAAGTGAGGCAGCCTGGTAGGTTGAGGATGGTCTAGGAGTTTGGAGAGGCAGCCTAAGGCAAAGAAAGAGTGAGAGACAGTCAGTGGTCCACATTCCTGCTGTGGACTCCTATAATCCTCCAAACCCCTGAGTCCTAAACAGTGACAGCACAGTACCATGTTGACAGCCCAGTTTCCCATCAAAACCTATACTGTCTGGGGTTCAACAGCCTCTGCATCTCCACATTCTGGGGATGCCACTAACATTTCCTGCACTCCACATCTGCAACCATTGGCAGTGACCCTGCTGGCCCCAGTAGAGGACAGCCACACATTTTCACAAGTCCTGAGTACAGATTCCACTGCTTTCAACCACCACCTTTACAGACTGCTGCAGAATCAAACCTGAGTGAAGCATGAGCCCCAACAGGCTACCTGTGGTTTGGGGACTAGCCAGCTCAGCCTATTGCAACCACTGCCAACACCAGTGCAGACAGCTTGGGTTCCAGAGGGTTGTCCTAATATTGCTGCTACATTGCCTATGCTATGCCTGCTGTCCAGGGTTTAGTGAACATGGCCACTGGCTGGGCCACTGCTGCCAATCCTAACACCCAAGCAAGCTGATAGGAGGCCCAAGAATCAGCCTGCCTGGACCAAATAACACTGGTGCCAGCTTATACCAGCCTAGTGTCCAGCATTGGGCATATTCAGCCCACCACTGCCACTGTTGGGACTCAAAGACTAACCCAGTCCCTGGCAAAACTTTACCACAGTCTCCACTAACAACCAAACCCTAAGTCACTGAGGAAATCATAGATAATACTGATGCTCTTTACAGCTGAAATAATCACACAAAGGCTACACCATTGCACACACCCAGAATCAAAACCAAAATGTTCTTCCCAATGGACACCACAGATACAGCTTCAGGAAAATATCTTCTCCTACAAAAATAAATTCAAAAAATTGGAAGAAGCAACTGTTATACCAGATGCACGGATATCAAAATAAGGACTGAAGAAAAATGAACAAGCAAAGAATATAATGCTTTCAAAGGAACATAACAATTCTCCAGTAATCAATTCCAATAAAAAAGAAATTAATAAAATCCCCCAAAGAAGATTCAAAATATTGACACTGGCCTGGGGACCGCAGGGAGACGTCCCAGCCCTCTTGGTATCCTGCTCCGTGCACATTTCCCTAGTTTCCCCCGGAGGTGGGGACAGTTTGAGGAAGCTGAGGCTCTACAAGGGTAAGGAATTTGTCCGAGGTCATTCAGAGAAAACCCAAAGATTAGGACTTGGAATTCAGGACTCCAAAAACCATGCTTGTCCCATTCCTGCAGAACCTGCCTGCCTCTCCCCTGGAAGGGTGGACTGTAGGCCTGGGCACTTTGGTCCTTTGGTCTTCCCTCAGTAAGGGTCAGATGGGAGGTTTCCAGCCACAGACTGACCTCTGCCCTATACCCCGAGGATGAGGAGGATGAGGGGGAACAGGAGGACAAAGGGGATAAGGGGGACCAGAGAGAAGAGAGGGATGAGGGGGACAAGGAGGACAAGCATGATTAGGGGGGACACGGGGAACCAGGAGGATGAGGAGGATGAGGAGGGCGAGGAGGATAAGGACAACAAAGGGGACGAGGAGGACTTGAGGGGAAGAGAAGGACTGGGGGAACAAGGAGCCGGCGCTGGAAGAGCCAGGTAAGCGCAAGGTGCTGGTGATGGGGCTGGAAGACTCTGGGAAGAGCATGTTCCTGCCCGAGTTGCCAGGGAAGCCAGCGCTAGAATGCCATGGACCACCTGGGGCTTCAATTCTGTGTGGCTGCCCACCAAGGACCTCTTGGTTGACCTGCTAGAAATTGGTGGCCACCAGAACCTGTGCTTCTACTGGAAGGACTTTGTGGATGAGGTAGATATACTGGTATTTGTGGTGGACTCAGCAGACCAGTTGCAACTGCCTTGGGCCCCTGATATAGCACATCATCAGAATGAAGGACAAAAATTATCCAATCACCTCAACAGACTCCAAAAACACAGTTGATAAAATTTAACATTGCTTCATGGTAAAAATTTCCAACAAACTAGGCATAGAAAAGACATCTCCTTCCTCTGCTCATTTGCAAGGCAAGGCTTGGAATTGGTTAGAAGCCAGACTTCTTTCTAAGTCACTCTTATTCTGTGTACAGATATTTGGGGATGCCATTTTAATAAAAGGACAGTCTTCTGTTAGGTTCCGTATCTAGTTTCCAGAATTTGATTTGTTTTTCCTTAACCCTTTGAGGCAGTCTACATCAAAATTCAGTCAGGCAAATCACCTCCAGACAAGAACAACTTTGATGAGTTTTCATTATTCCTTCAGTTTAAAGCAAAACTGGACAAATGAGATCATATCAAATTTAAAGAGCTGCTACACAGCAAAGGAAACAATCAGCAAAGTGAAGAGACAACCCACAGGATGGGAGAAAATACTTGAAAACTACCCATCTGACAAGGGATTAATAGTAAAATATATGAGGAGCTCCAACACCTCAATAGGAAAAAAAATCAAATGCTCTGACTTTAAAAATGGGCTAACGATCTAGACTGACATTTCTCAAAAGAAGACATACCAATGGCCAACAGGTATGTTAAAAAATGTTCAACATCATTAGTCTTCAGGGAAATGCAAATTAACCACATAACTTTTTGTTATTTTATAAGTTTTTTTTATTTTTGAAAATTCTCTAGTACTTTTTCTTTGCGATATGTGTGGTGTGTGTATGGGAGTGAATATACAGGGAGAAAACTAGGCTGAAACCCTAGTCCATCACCAGAGAAAATCAAAGTGCATAATTTGAACAATTTTTAAAATGTAAAATATAAATATTGGCTTATTTGTAGCATAGATTGAATCCCTCATGTGATTTATCTGTTGCATAATGAGGACTGTTGTAAAAGGAAGAATAATCATTTTGAATTGCCTTTTTTTCAAACATGTAACATTTGGCCATTTATAAACTGAAAGTGAAGTTTCACAAAAGAACATCCAAGTATATTAATTCCCTTTCTAAGGTCATCTAGAAATCCTATCTCCATAGCAACAAAAGTACTTCTCTATATTCCTTCCTTTTATATTCTTCATATTTTGCCTGATCATGAATTTTCAGAGTAATGCTGCAGGCATTTATGTTGCAATTAAATCAATTGCAGCATTGTTAACCTAACTTTCACTCTCTTTCCTTTCAAAGAGTTTTGAAAACGCACTGATTAAAAGAAAAGTAAAACATTGTTAAATAACTAGTTATTTGTAAGAAAACAAAATAACTTCTTCTGAAATGTCAACAGTATCATGTACAGATTAGCATGTTTCTAAATTTAATTGTTAGCTTTTATAAAATGATGGCACATTTTTACTGGTAATAATGACAATGTGACTTGTTATTTGTTCTTTCTGAGTCAAACTAAAGACTTGATATAAATCAGTCCCTTTTGACTAATACATTATATAACAAATACTGACAATGACTAGAACTAAATATTTCAAAAATGTTCACTATGCATTCAAATGTGGGGATGGGTAACTATAAGTGGATTGATAACCACATCATCCCAAATAACTATTAATTTCTTGTCTTCCCTCTTGTTAGTCTCCATTATTGCCTCTCTTTACTTACATGGCTATGAAAATTCACCAAGGAGTTCATTCACATCTTTAAATGATTCTTTTTCTTGTTTCTTTGCAGCTATATAGTATTTTAATTTACTCTAGATCTCTCCAAATCAGCCTAAGGAAACTCAAAGTGACATGAAGTATATTTGGGCATACATATGTGTGTGTATAGGTATATATTTCTGATACATTTATATGATTTTAAAAGAATTCAGATTACAGCCTGTATATAAGAATAAAGTCTAAATAAGCTCAAAGAAAAGTGTAGATCATATAAGAAAAACATATATACACTTTGGAGTTTGATTGGCTCTTAATACTATTCAAGACTATTCCCTGTAGTAGTTGTATACTGTTTTTATAAATGCAGAGAGAAAGGGAAGAAATAAAAAGGAACAAGGCCTTAAAGGAAGGGTCAACAGATAAAAAGCTCTGCTTCCTGGAATTATACTGTGTGAAGCCAAGTCCTCCTAGAAGCAGGTGCCAAGACAGGATTAAATAATGAAAGGACTTTTATTAGAGAAAATGCCTGTGAGAGAAAATGGAAAGGAGCCAGGGGAAGCTAAGAAAGGCATCAAATGATGATGCAAGTCTGGAAGTGAAGAAGGAAGGAATGAAATTAGGTAGAAGTATCCTAAATTATCATGTATCTAAGAAAGGTTCATCAAGGCCATTGGGGAGTACCAAGCTAAAATCCAGCCAGGAGAAGAGGTTTAGTATTGCTGTCCAGATCAGTGGTTGGCCAGGAGCCATATAAGGAGGCCAGGAGCAGGTGCTGTGATGGGCTTAGATATAGCAAAAGGTCACTGGCCATTTACATTCCCAGTACAGCAGAACCTCTGTACATTGCCTACCCAAAGGACTGTAACAACTAGGCCTATGGTATTGACATGTTCATGTGGTGCATGTCCAGTCTATGAAAGTTAGGTCAACTTAAGGAGGTGGCCAAAGGAGGGCGATGGTCAACTCTAGAGGTAGCACTGTATTTGGAGGTTCACATATGCATCTGGTATGCAGCCATCACCTACAGAAAAAGACAGTCTGCCCTAGCAGCCTTCTCTTTTGGGGAACCCCAGGAACATATGTTTACATAGTGACCTGCCCTAAAATTGAAGAAATGATTCTCAGGCAGGCTTAAATTTTAAGTGGGGGGTTGTATACTATCCTCATCTAGACAGACCAGCATTGGCTTAAATAAATAGTCAATGAAATTATCTAAAGCAAATTAGATGCTGACCAACAACAACAACAACAAACTCTGCCCCTTTCCCCAAAAAGTATGTGTTTAAGGGGTGTTATGGGTTAAAGATATATCAGAGTTCTGATCTCCAGTACCTCAGAATGTGTCATTATTTATAAATGAGGATTTGTACAGAGGTAATCATGTTCAGATGGGGTCATTAAAGTGGGCACTAATCAAATATTGTTGAGATCCTTATAGAAAGGAGAAATTTGGACATAGGGACAAAATGAGATGAAGAGAAATAGGAAAAAATACCAAATGAAGGTGGAGGATTGGAGCCATGCATCTATAGGCCAAGGACTGCTAGAAAACCACCAGAAGCCAGGAGAAAGGCATGGACTAGATCCTTCCTCATAGCCCCTAGAAGGCACCAACATCTTGATTTGGACTTCTACCTCCCAGAACTATAAAATAATATTTTTTTATTTTGTAGTACTTTGTTATAGCAGTCCCAGTAAATTAATACTGGGTTACTTTCGATGGGTGTAGAAGGGAATAAAATCCTTTAAGTTCAGAGCATATTAGTGCAAAAGGCAGCCTCAGGGCAATTCTGCCCAAACCTTAATTCATATCCCACTAACATGCTAAAATAACCACCTACATTAGCAGCACGCTGACTGAAAATTCTAGTTCTTATACTGTAGAATGATGGGCACATCCATATACTTACTGATAATAAATTTAGAAAACTTTGATTTACAAATTTGTAAACTAAAATTAGAGCATTATTAAGATTTACTCAGTCCTCTATGAATAACTCATCTGCTACCTACTCAGTAAGTTTGTACACACAGATTTTGAAATTTCTGAAAATTTTAAGGAGAGCTAGTATTGTTAGCATTTTATAAATTATATTGTATGAGGTTGGAAATGGTTTTTAATGGTTGCTTTCCTGTGTTAATGAATAGAGTTGAAGGAGAATTTTTATAAGTTTTTTGTTTGTTTGTTTGTATATTTTTTGCGGTTTTTGGCTGGGGTTGGGTTTGAACCCACCACCTCCGGCATATGGGAGGTGGCGGGTTCAAGCCCTACTCCTTTGAGCCACAGGAACCAGCCAATTTTTATAAGTTTTTAAACAAATTACTGATCACTTTATCTTTAATGGTTAGACTTTCTCTCCAAATCTTTTTTATAGTCAGTAGGTTCTTTTTCCACTGAAGACTAAAAGCAAAGGGGAAAGGTCGGTCTTGGGACCTTGTATCTCATCTAGGTGGGCCATTATTTTTTAAATTTGGTAAGCAATCCAAATTTCCATACCTTCTTTAGCTCTTTTATTAGTAAGAAAGCTGAATACTAGTGTCTGTTTTTGACATGTTGAGACCTCATCTTACTATCAAAATATTTTTCTTATTTTTAATAAGTATTTATTGAGTGCTTTCAAAACAGCAGACCATGGTGAGGATTTTTAATGAAATACATTAAACAATGAATTTTATACCACTATTATCTCACTTGTACAAATAAGAAAACCAAAATTCAGAAATACTAAACAATTTATCTGATGTCACACTCTCTGAAGTGAGCATGTTGAGATTTGACCACTGACAAGTTTTGAAAGCCTATATACTTATTTGTAGTCCCAGTTTTCTTAGGTCAATTATCTTTTATTCAAGGACCTATAAGTCAAGGCATTTTTCTTTCATTTTTATAAAAGCTCATCCAATGGATAGCTGGATAAATACCTTGCATCTGACTGCTGATAGGTGATTCCAGTGTTCATATTTGCATCAGTATTTACAACCAACTGCACACCCAGTGAAAACCTAATGAAGTTGGACCTTGCTGATGATTGCCAGGCTTCCAACAGTTTGGACAGAGAAACACTGGGAAGCCTGAGTCATCTCGTGACAATTGTTGTAGAGTCATGGGCAATTGTTAAGAATCCACGCAGCAGCTATATGTCACCAAAGTTATCTTTGACTCTAAAAATCTATAATTATGATGGATTGCTGTACCATTTAGGGTCCAAGCAGGAAATGAGTGACACAATCAAGGGGAAAATGAAGAAAAAATTAAAGAAGAGACTATTTATAAAGGTATGGGAAAGGTTGAGAAAAATCCAAGTGGGTTAGAGTAGTGTCCCAGGGCAAGTAATGGGGAGAAACTTGGAGGGGTTGGAAAGAGGTGTTACTGTAACCTGGAGAGAGAGAAAGCCATGATCTTCAGTAGGACAAAACTGGGTTTCGGTGATCCAAAAGGATGAGCACCAGAAGAATTGTGCCCCATCCTCACTCTTATCTCTACAGAGCCCCAATCTCTTGATGGTGATCCCTGTGCTTTGAACTTAACCAGAAACCAAAGGACAAAGTACCCTTGAAGCAGTTCATATGGGTCAACTCCCTGGGGCATGCAAATTAGGGCAGAGAATGCTGAAAAATGGACTGAGTGGGGCAATAAATATAACCAGCCTACTTATGTTACCCAATGATGTATCACATTCTTCTAATAGTATTTAAATTGATGTTTTATTTTCTGGAAAGTCTACATACTTATTAATATTCATTATTGTGTGAGGATAAGCTCCTAGGCACATCTTTCTGCCTACAATTGTAAGAAGGTAAGATAAATCAACTACAACAAGTTTTTTATTTAAACAAAGAGATTGAGATTTTATGCCTCACTTAAATTAGCAAATAATATTCTTGCTTATTTGCATTGCAATCTTTTTGTGTAGAAAATAAAGAGGCGATGTTAAAATGAGAGAATAAGATAGAAGTGTATCTTCCCAGTTAACGTTTCAACATAACAGGCTGAAAACTGCTACTAGATTACAAATGATTTCAAAAATGACCTCACTTGGCTAGAATGATGAATATCAGTTAACAAAATAAAGTTCTTAATTCTGTTTCAAAAATTAAATTGTTCCAATTTAATGGCTGAGAAGAGTCATTCAAAAGTTAAAATGCTCAAATTTAATGTTGTGAGAGAAGCAATAACTTAAAATAATTCTTGAGGAAAGGACCTAATAGTTTTAATGAATACTTATGCCAAAAGTTTCTATGAGTTAAAATATCACATGATTAATGAAAACTGTAATGCACATTTAGTCCAAAGGAAAGCTAAAAAATTTAGATCAAGGGAATTAATTTGAATGTAGCTTTGCACATATTAGGCAACACCTGGAATGTTGAACCCCATTTAGAAGAGTAATTGGCAAAATGATGACCAATTGATAAAGGATCTCAAAGTTATGAAAATTTAGAGATACTAGGAATGTAAAACCTGGAGTCAATGTAACTAAGGTTTGATATGGCACAGATCTGAAGCCCTACAGGACAACTATTAGACCAGCTCCATGTGGCTCCAGATGGTAAAACAGGGAGCGATGGATGTAAATGTAAAGCAAAAAGAGTCATACTCAACATAGGTAAGAACGTATGCAAAACTAGATATCTTCACAAGGTGAAAGCCTTGTTTCTTAAAATCAGAGACTCAAGAGGAGACTGTAACTCAAGGAAAATGAAAGATTTTTGCAATGAACACGTGGCTGCATTGAATGATTTCTCAACTTCTGTGGTCTGTGATTTGCTGACAAAAGAATGTACTGAAACTTATGCCAGACTGAAATGGCTATCAATGGGTAAGGAAGAAATTTAAAAGTTTTCAATTTTTAAATACAAAAGAGGAAACAGAACACTAGCCATGAGTGTATCTAATGATGCAGAAAAGGGAAAGAAAGAGAGAAAAGGTGAAAAAGTCCACACAGATAGTGAAGGAGAAAATGTAATCTGAAGAACAGGGAAAGAGTTTAGAGGAAAATGGATACTGTACTTTTTGAAGGTTATTTGTCTGAAGATAGACCCAAAACAATTGTATATAGCATTTACTTACTTTGTTATTTATGTTTAGTAGTTTCCAACATCAGATAAAATCCATACGGAATGTAATGCTTTTCCTATATATTTGATGCCAGTGTACTTGAAATAGCATTCAAAAGTAGAAAGAAAGCAGGAATACGTGCTTTTTTTTTTTTAAACAGGAGAAAGGATTTATTTAAGTATGTGCATGAAGAGAAGTCACATGAAGTTCAGTTATTTTTATACACACCTTTTGGAGGGTAGGAGGATAATTGAGGAGGAACCAATGAAACGGGAGAGAAACAGGCTGACTTGTAAATTAACCTGGGAAACACGTATTTATGACTTAAATGATTTGGGTCAGGTCTGCTGACATTCCTAACCTTCATTCCTGCAATACACTGCGATAACAGGAAAGGGCAAGAGGAGTCAGCTCTCCCCTTCCATCTTCCCATCTGGTCAGTCCAGTTTACACAGATAGAGGGAAGGTCTCTACCAATGTTTCTTGACTTTAAATGGCCTCCAATTCAAAATATTCTTTATTTCAGGGAGTCATATTTTGAGATAAAATTTCCTGAGCTCCTTCAGGTTTTTTTTTTAATTTTTATTAAATCATAATTGTGTACATTGGTGCAATCATGGGGCACAATGTGCTGACTTTATATACAATCTGAAATATTTTCATTGAACTATTTAGCATAGCCTTCATGGCCTTTTAATCACTATATGAA
>CAUYON010189313.1:0-22690 GCA_963573935.1 Arctocebus calabarensis | reverse complement strand
CACTGCTGGTGGGAGTGCACACTAATACGTTCCTTTTGGAAGGATGTTTGGAGAATACTTAGAGATCTAAAAATTGACCTGCCATTTGATCCTATAATTCCTTTACTAGGTATATACCTGGAAGACCAAAAATCACATTATAACAAAGACATCTGTACCAGAATGTTCATTGCAGCCCAATTCATAATTGCTAAGTCATGGAAGAAACCCAAGTGCCCATCGATCCACAAATGGATTAATAAATTGTGGTACGTGAAGTGTTATTTCATTGAGCTTTTTTGTTTTTGTTTTTGTTTTTGGAGAGAGAGTCTCAATTTGTTGCCCCAGGCTAGAGTGTCATGGCATCATAGCTCACAGCAACCTCAAACTCCTGGTCTTAAGCCATCCTCCTGCCTCAGCCTCCAGAGTAGTGGACAACAGGCATGTGCCACTACGCCCCACTAGGTTTTCTATTTTTAGAAGAGAGGGGGTCTCACCGTTCCTCAGAGTGGTCTCAAACTCTTGTGACCTCCCAGAGTGTTAGGATTACAGGCATGAGCCACCACACTGGCCTCATTGTGGTCTGGAGTTGCATTTTTCAATGACTGATGATGTTGGGTATCTTTTCATATATTTTTTGGCCATGTGTAATATGTCCATACAAATATTTTGCCTATTTTTTACACAAAATTATCTTTTTGTTTTTAAATTGCAACAGTTCTTTATTATCACATACATGACTTTCCTGTATTTCTCCCATTCTGTGGGTTGCCTTTTCACTCACTTGACAGTATCCTTGTCTTTGACGTACAAAAGTTTTTACTTTGGATGAAGTCCAATTTATCTATTTTCTTCTTTTACTGTGTTTCTGATGTTATTTCTAAGAAATTGCCACCAAATCCAAGGTTACCTCAATATTTTCTTCTAAGAGTTTTATAGTTTTAGCTCTTATATTCAGCCTTTTGATCTAGTTTGAGTTAATTTTTGTGTATTATGTGAGGTGGAGATCTGGTTTCATTGTTTTGCATGCCTATGTCTGGTAGTCACAGTGCTATTTAGGAAGGTGTTTACACACATTGGTTATGCCATGGCAGCTAAACATATTAACTGTGCTGTTGTTTCCTTATATTTTGCTCATGTGCAATGGATTCACTGGTTTCCTACCAATATCCATTACTCCTTTTTCCCTAAGAGAATCCTAGTTTCGTTCAGATATCCGCTTCTCTTCCATAGGATTCAGGGAAAAGTCACCCCACACTGGGCTCCAGATTCAAATTAGCCTGCTATTTCTGAGGGTCCCCTAAACATTTTCAGGAATACCATGAGATTGAAACTATTTTCCTAATAATCCTAGTGTTGTTTGTCTTTTTCACTCTAGCTGACATTTGCCCTGAAGGAATAAAACCCCTGGGGAGTCAACGTGCTGGTCCTTAGCATGAATCAAGTCAGTGGAACTCACAATGCACACTGTCTAAAGTAAAATAGTCATTGTATTCCGATATTCCACCATGTGCTTGCAGAAAAAGAGAAAACACTAGTTTCACTTAATGTCCCTCAGGAAGAAATAAATAATAAATTTCATTAAAATTTGAGTCCTGAGTACAAATAATCTTTTTAATATTCTAAACAAAACAATGGCAAGCGCTCATGTCTTCTGTGGCATGCTGAAATGTGAAAGCACTTGAGTGGTTGTGTTGTAAGCGAAATTTATTCCTTTTTTTTTTTTCCTCGAAAGGATGACAGACAAACTATGGTTACTTAGACTTGAGTATTTAGCATACATTATCTCAAAACTGGACAAGTTCAAGGAAAACAATAGACGGTATTTTTTGTGAGTGATAAAAGTTCGAGCCTTTGAGAAAAAATAGAGTTTTGGAAACTTTCTGTCTGTCATTGTGAGCTTGACAGCTTTCCAGTATTTTATTGACAGCTTCCCAGTATGTAAAGATTTTTCTGATAAGATCAGTGGTGATGGTAATGAATATGATTGTTTTGACATTGGATAATGAAATGTGTCAATATTTGGAAGATCCATAACACCCAATAGTGTTTCCAAATAGTGAACTAGTTGTTTCCAAATGACCACTGTTTGACTTTACAGAATTATGCATGTGTAAAAGATCCATTCAAAGTGAAACTAGACTGATAAATATTAATGCAATGGAATATAAAAAGTTTATTGTTTATGGTGTCAGATCCATAGTACAACTAATCTTCAGGAAACTACTTGTTGAATTTGAGTGTAGTATCAAAGAAAACTATCACAATTATCCAAAAAGGCTATTAAAATATATCTACCTTTTCTTTTCTTTTTTCTTTAGAGAAAGAATCTTCACTTTGTTGCCCTGGTTAGAGTGTTGTGGCATCACAGCTCACAGCAACCTCCAGTTCTTTGGCTTAAGCAATTCTCTTGCCTCAGCCTCCCAAGTAGCTAGGAGTATAAACGCCCGCCACAAAGCCCAGATATTTTTTTGTTGTGGTTTGGCTAGGGCCGGGTTCGAACCTGCCACCCTCAGTATGGGGGTGGTGCCCTACTCACTGAGGCACAGATGCCGCCCAAAATATATCTACCTTTTCTAAGTATGTATCTGTATAAGACCAGTTTTTAAAATATACTTCATAAATAAAATTTGTTAACACTAACATAATAAAATATACTTGTATCAAAACAATACTGAATATTTAGTTTAATTTTTACTACAACAAATATTGATAGATATAACCTACATAAACAGTGTAAAAAAGTTGTCCTGAGAAAGTTTGAGAACTGCTGGTCTAAGTTGTAATGGTATCACTGAGTCAGCAATCATACTGTTATGAGAGCCTGTCCTAGCTTTTCACATCTTGTTATGAGCAATATTAACTTGCTTCCTTGTTTAAGCCAGCATAAGGAAAGATTTACCATTGCTTGCAACCTAAAGCGTTCTAAATAATACATGATGGTACAAGTTTTAATCAGTGGACTATTTTTTTCTCTTATAAACATTGTCCAATGCTAAAATATCTTCATCTGTTATCGCTAACTATATTTTTCAAATTTTTCAAAATTCCACTTTGTTTTTCCATATCATAAGCAGCATAATTATTTAAATTTAAGTAACTTAATTCTTGTCATCTTCTTTCTACAAACTACAGGGAGCTTAATGCTACGCTTCTTTTTTTTCTGGCTAGTTCTGCTTTTTGTAGCTTCTCCAGGATGTTGTGCCTAATATTATTATCATTGTATTTGCGGTCTCAAATTCTTCCAATTCCCACGCCTGTTCTGAGTAAGACAATAAAGATCTTATGAGCCCTAGCCTAGGACCCAGTGGAGTCTAGGAAGGTATTTGCTGCTATTTCCCTGGAGTTTGCTGTATTACAATGAGTTCTGGGCCACAAGGAACTCTTACTTTGTTGCTATCACGTTCTCTGACCAGGACTCCTTCTTGGTTTCCCTGCTTAGTCTTTTAGTTTCCTATGAATGCTGTAGTAGACATACATGTTTTTTTCTTACTCAACATCCATGCTGTTTTTTCTGGAAACAGCATAAACTGCATTCTGAAGAACCAACCATTTCTTTGGAAGAATCAAAGAACATGCAAAGAACAACTTCACAGAACATGCAGTTTTCTGGGGGCTTTCCACCAGTCTAAGGGGGCTGTTATGCAAGGTTTCTTCTCCATCACCCGCCAAAATGAAGGCAGGTGGTTCAAGTCCAGCCAGAAAGAGCCTCCCTGCTCTTGGAAGTTGACCTTGAAGTTGACACTGGGAAGATTTGCCACTTCTCCTTGCTATCTCAATCCTTAGAATTGCCATTGCTCCTGCTCATTCTGAGGTCTGGTTGTACAATTTTTCCTTAGATTTCTGAGCCACTTGATTCTGAATTATTTTTTTGCTTAAGGGAGCTAGAGTCTGATTCTGTTGCTTCCTACCAAGAACTCTCATAGAGATGTAGAAACTTGCTCTGAGTCCTTTCCTGCATGGCTGAGATTCTGATTCTCTTTCTGCCATGCTAAGCCTCCTATGCCTATATAGATCAGGGACTTATGAATGACATTTACAATGGACGATAGATGGTATCATTAACCTGATTAACCTTACCTGGTGCTATGGTCTGAATAGGTCCCCCCAAATTCATATGCTGGAAATTTAATTCCCAATTCGTTCCTCCAAAATGGATTGATGCTGCTATATAAAGGATATGCAGGACTGAGCTTACTCTCTTCTGTCATGTGAGAACACAATGTTTGTCCATCCCCCACTTGCCCTTCCATCTTCTCCCATAAAAGATGCAATAACAAGGTATTTACCAGTTCCTAGCACCTTGATCCAAGACTTCCAACCTCCAGAAGAACTGTGAGAAATAAATCTCTGTTCTTATTAAATTGCCTAGCCTTGGTATTCTGTTACAGCCTCACCAATGAACTAAGACATCTGGTTAACATGCATCATCCATCTATCTGGTCACATCACCGTGGATATGGACCACCTGTCTGAGCCAAGCCTGTGCTCTCCATGTCCATTCAGACAGTGGAAGAGTGAAGGACTAGATGCCCTCGTGAGGACTAGGCACAGCCTCTTCCTGATTCCTTTTCCTTTCTGTTAGTTCTGTGTTTATGAGTTCCTAACATTCTTCAGACACAAGCTTTCACAACTTTACATTCTCATCACGTATTAGTAAAACATGGGTTCTCAGCTTTGCTACTTGCTATGGGGCCTTGGGCAACTCCTTTAATTTCTCTTGAGTCTCAGTTTCCTCACTTGTGACACAGGGGCTGTAATTATTCCTGCTTTACTTACCTTACAGAGAGGTTATGAGGATTAACATAGATGATGGACATGACAGCTGCCTCATTTCCACCAGTTTCTCAGGGATCAGGATCTGTCTTTCATCTGCATTCTAAGAATATGGGGGTGTACCTGGGTCACAGGAAATACTCACAGTATGTTGGTTGAATTAATCCACATTGGAAGGGAGTTGTTCCAAATCTCAACTAAAACTGGGACTAAATCAGTGCTAAGAAAGAAAGACGAACAAACCCAGAGCATGTGGTCTGTTATTATGTTGCCTTGTTTTTTGGCTCCTCTTTTACGTCCTTTTATACTGGACGGAATTTTCATAACAGTGAAAACCTGGGATTTTTTTTGTCCTCCCCCAGCTGCCATTGAAACTGGAACTGCCTAAAGGAGCAGCTGAGCAATTCATCAGGCTCTGTGGCTCAGAAGGAGATGTGAGCTCTCCTTCTAAATGAGATTTCCAATGACACACAGGCTCCAGTGGGGATGTTAACAATTTCATGCTCACACATTACTGGCATTGTTCTAAGCTTGTGTTAAAGATTTGCTAAACCCAGCTGCCTCCCGCTGTGTGCATCAACTGCTTGGGCACATGGCCAGTCCCTCTGCACATTCTTTCTAGATCAAGATTGCTGAGTATCCTTCACAGATTTTTTTAGGGTGAAATAACCCAGTAGATATGGGCATGTATCTTGGACCTGCGGCAAAAACTGAAAAGATTTTGTTGTTGTTGTTAATTAAACATTTATTTTTTCACTTTTTTCCCTGGGTTTCCTGTTTTTATTGTTCTGCAGCAGAATGCCCACGGTGCAAAACAGGAGCTAGTACAAATGGGAGATATGATTCTTTTTTAAATAAATACTTAAACAGAACACTAGTCCTACCAGCTTCCCAGACTCTAGGTCTGCATGGCCTGCAATGATGCCAGGATTCCCCTCCCCTCAGTAATAAATCCATGTACCAGTGGTCAACACGATCAGAAGACCCTTTTCTAGAGCCTTCCCAGACCTCTAGAGACATGATCTGGCCAGGACAGATGGCTGGAATTTTCCAAAGGTCTGTGGTCCATGACAGTTAAGGATTCTACATGATTGTCCTGATGCCCACACCCTTCGAGGGGGACTTAGATGAACCAGCACAGAACCAGCATGAAGGTCCAGCCCCCCTCTCCTCACCATGGCCCTGAGGACACTGGACCAAACACCCTTCAAGGAGCTTTTGCCTCCTTCATGCCCGAGGGTCTTCCAGCAGTCCAGGGTGACCCTGTACCTGACGTCAGCTCCTTTGCCCTGGGACTGCATCATCACCCCCAGGCGCACAGTGTGGAAAGGATGGGAGACCGCGCCGGCCACTGCTGTCACATTCTGGGCTGTCATCCAGCTCACCACGAGGTGGGTGCTCTCAGGGCTGGGGAGCATGTGTCCTACATGCCAAAGGAGGCCTCTGAGGAGATGGTAATGCCCTGCACATTGAAGCCCCAGTGCAGGCCCCAGACTCGGTGATCTGCACCAGCCTCCCAGGCCCTGGAACTCCTGCTCTTTGCTCAGCTTCCCAACATTGGTGGCCAGGCGAGTTGTGGAGAAATGTAGTAAGTACCCAAAGATGAGGGAGGTGGCCCCAGCTGCCCCTCTGGAGGCCAAGTTGCCCGCAAACTATCTCCAGGACCGCATGTGCTTGTCCACATCCCCTCACACCCCCAGAAGATCTGCTAGTACTTAAAAGTCATCTGTTACTCTCCCACCTAAGTTAGAGGCTTGGGTAGGGGAGTAGTGGGTGACGTTGGCCAGGTCGCCCCTCCAGAAGGACAGCACACCCTTCTCCTTGGGAACGTGCACGACGCAGTCCAGGATGCCCTTGGACTGCTTATTGGTGGTGACCTGTTTGCTGGCATGTTGCACCTGCTACAAAAGTTTGGTCCTCTGAACTCCTGCCATGGCTGTCCTGGAGATGGATGCAGCGATACTCCTGGCCAGGAAGTCCTTGGCGAAGGAGATGGATGGCCTGTTGCATGTCACTGTGGCAGCATGGTGACTGTCAAGAAGACAACAGTGTAGAATTACCCCTGGCTCAGTGCTGCCAAAAGACAAATTTATTGAGGTAAAATGTGTGTAATAGTCATAGATCTTAAGTATATGATTAATTCTTTTAAATATGTACCCCTAAGTAACCATGTTTACATTTCTAGAACATTTCTTTTACCCCAGAAAGCTGTCCTCTGCCCTTTTCAATTCCTGTCCCACCAAGTATGCAACAGTAGCTGAACTTTCATCATCAAAGGGGATTTTTGCCTTTTTTAGAATTGCCTCTGAATATAATCATATGAAATTATAAACCATGGGGAATTCTATGGAATCATAAATCCCCTTTACTTTTTCCATTTCCGGGCTCTTGTTTTGAAGATTTATTCTTGCTATTACATATATTCAATGGCATAGTTCATTATTTTTAATTGCTGAATAATATTTCTTTTCTTTTTTTTTTTTTTTTTGAGACAGAGTCTCACTTTATTGCCCTTGGTAGAGTGCCGTGGCGACACAGCTCACAGCAACCTCCAACTCCTGGTCTTAAGCTATTCTCTTGCCTCAGCCTCCTGAGTAGCTGGGACTACAGGCACCCACCACAATGCCTGGCTATTTTTTTGTTGCAGTTTGGCCAGGGCCAGGTTCAAACTTGCCACCCTCAGTATATGGGGCCAGCACCCAGCCACTGAGCCATAGGTTCCACCCTGAATAATATTTCATTATACAAATATCCACAATTTGTCTACCCATAATGTTTTTGAAACTCATCCTTGTTGTCATGTGTTCCAGTGTTTGTTACTTGCTATTGCTGAGTGATATCCCATTATGCAAATACACCACAATTGATCTACCTACCTATTCTCTCTCTGAGGGACATTTGATCTGTGTTCAGTTTTTGTCTATTTTGAATAAAGTTGCTATAAAGAGTCCTATAAAAGTCTTTTTTATGGAGATATGTTTTAACCTAGGAGTAGAATTGCAGGGTCATATGGTAGGTTTATGTTTAACTTTACAAGAAACTGTCAGACCTTTTTCCATAATGGCTGTCCCATTTTACATTCTTACCAAGGATGTATGAAGTTACAATTGGTCTACATCTTCATTTACATTTGTGCTTCACTGTAGTCATTTTAGTGGGAGTGACACAGTTGGTATCTCATAGCATCAGGGAAATTTTATTTACTCATTTATTTTTGAGATAGAGTCTCACTCTGTCATCCTGGGTAGAGTGCAGTGGTGTCATCATAGCTTACAGCAACCTCAATCTCTTGGGCTCACATAATCTTCTTTCTTCAACCTCCTGAGTAACTGGGACTACAGAGGTTCACCACAATACCTGGCTATTTTTTTTTCTATTTTTAGTAGAGATGGGGGTCTCACTCTTGCTCAGGCTGGTCTTGAACTCCTAAGCTCAAGCAATCCACCTCATCCTCCCAGATTGCTAGGATTTCAGGAGTGAGCCACTATGCCTAACTGGATGAAGAAATTTTTAATGGAATTTCTATACTTGCCACACACAATTCTAGGCAGGACAGGTAAGAGTAATGGGAGGATCCTACAACAATTAGGAATTATGATACTCCAAACTTTTCCTTTCCCTGGCCCTTACAAAGTTCAGTTAACTCTTCCTTCACAATATCCCCTAAATTTGGCCCTTTTATACTTTAAAAGCTGTACCTATAGTTAATGTTCTGGCAGTTTCTATTTTGGAGTTGACTACCTGAATCTGGGCTCAACTTCAGCCTCTACTCCAGAAGAGAGGGGGTCCTTGAAGGCAAATCCTATCAAGAGAGGTGCCTCTCTCTAAGTTGGGGACAGTAGAGGGCCCCTGTAATCCTAGCTAGTCAGGAGGCTGAGGAAGGAGGATTGCTTGAGCCCAGTAGTTTGGTAAGTTATGTTTGTGCCACTGGACTTGAGCCCAGTAGTTATGGTAAGTTATGTTTGTGCCACTGAATAACAGCCTTGGCAACAGAGCAAGAACCTGTTTCAAAAAAAAAAAAAAAAAGCTGGGCATAGTGCTCTCACCTTGGGAAGCCAAGACAGGTGGATTGCCTGAGCTCACAGGTTCAAGACCAGCCTGAGCCAGAGCAAGACCTGTCTCTAAAACATAGGCATTGTGGTGGGCACTTGTAGTCCCAGCTATGTGGGAGGCTGAAGCAAGAGGATCATTTGAGCCCAAAAGTTTGATGTTGCTGTGAGCTTGGCACTCTTCCAAGGGGGATCAAGTGAGACTCTGTCTCAAAAAAAAAGTGTCTTCCTCTTGCCTCCATCTCATCTCAGATCTCCTTTAGAATTATAACTTTACCAGAGTGTGCAAATCATAGCAACAACATGACCATTCTATCATGTGGAACAGAAGTCTCTTTGGGTAATAAAAACAATTCCCAGGAACCATAGAACTTAAAATACAGTGATCATAAAGCTTCCCCAGGAGGGTGACTTGAAGGTTCTGAGGCTAAATGGCATCTCTCTGTCAACTCTGAGTCTTTGATCTTCATCCATCAGTTTATGGGAGCTCTCCAGGGTGCTAGATTTTTGTCTGAAATAACCTCTGCTTGCTGGAGACTAGTGTTTCACGCCTACATCCAGCCACTTTCTCTATGAGTCTTGAACACTGTGCTTCTGATGCCAGCTTTTAATTCCAACTGCAGTCCACATGCTTGTGAATATCCTTAAGAAATCCTCTCCAATTTTACATTTTTTCAGCCACTTCTTCTGACCGAGCTACCAGATTTTTCCAACTAAGAGTTTCTCAAACTTTAATGTGCAAATAAAACATCTGAGGACCTTGTAAAAAACAGATTCTGATTCTAGGTTTGGGGAGGGGACTAAGATTCTGTATTTCCAACTCCCATGTGGATCTGCTGTTGCCAATCTAGGGACCACACTGAGTAGGAGGGCTCTAACTTACCTTCCTTCTTCTACTCTTGCCCTTCGACACTAGAGGGCTTTTAAAAGCATATAACCAGGGTGGCGCCTGTGGCTCATCGAGTAGGGTGCCGGCCCCATATACTGAAGGTGGCAGGTTCAAACCTGGCCTCGGTGGAACTGCAAAACAAAAAAATAGCTGGGCCTTGTGGCAGGCGTCTGTAGTCCCAGCTATGCGGGAGGCTGAGGCAAGAGAATCGCCTAAGCCCAGGAGTTGGAGGTTGCTGTGAGCAGTGTGATGCCATGGCACTCTACCAAGGGCGATAAAGTGAGACTCTGTCTCTACAAAAAAAAAAAAAAAGCACATAACCATTTAGTGATTTCTAGTTATGCTTAGAATAAAATATAGCCTCTTTTTTGTGGCCAGAAAAGCTCTGCTGCATGAGCTGGCATCAATTTATCTTCCTTGCCTCATTGGGTGGATCCTTCTCCTCATTTCCTACACTCCAGCCCACTAGACTCTGGATTGCACTTATAGAAGAAAACTTCCTTTCCAGCCCTGGAAAGCCCTGGGGCTCTGTGCACGCTATTACCTCTGCTAGGAACTCCCTCTTTTTTTTTTAGAGCTGCCCCCTTGTAACTTTTAGGATTCAGCTTAAATATTCCTTTCTTTATTTCTTAGAAATACCCAACTTGAAGGTAAGCTCCATGGAGAAAGAAGCTTATTTTGTTCTCTGTGGTAGTCCCAGCATGCAGCACACACTTAATAAATATTTGAGTAAGTGTAAATAACACAAGCTCTATCCAAACTAGTCTTGGCTAAGGTGGTTTTTCCACCAGCTTCAAATAGATAACTTGGCTTTCTGACTGGTATTGCAATCGCTGATTATTGCATTCCAGAGCAATTGCCTGTAACTTTCTAATTGCTTTGTCTCTAGGATTTCCTGCTTGCTAATCCATCTTACTCTTTACCATCAGTTAATGAACTGGAAGCACTGATTTTGTTATCTTATTCTGCTGTCATAAAAACAGTAATTCTCATTCCCCATTACTAGTGAATAGTGTCCAAGCTCATAACAGGATGTAGCATATTGATTGAATTCATGGTCTCAACTAAAAATGGTCTCAACTATATCCATGCCCATTACTGTAAGATTTTTAAAGATCCCTTATCAATAAGTGTAGTCTGTTTCTACATCCCTTGGATATAGGCTTGCTTTGTGACTTGCTTTGGCCAACAGAATGCACTGAAATTGATATGGTGCCAGTTTCTAGCCTAAGACTCCAGAGGGTTTACAGCCTTCATTCTTTTCCAAAACCCTCCCACACAAATGCAAGTCTGGACTAGCCTGCTGGAAAATAAGAGGCCATGAGAAGTGCCACCTCATTGCCCTAATTGAGGCTAATCTTAGATCAGCCTTGTTTAGGGGAAGGAGGAGGCCTATGACCACCTACATGTCTGAGTCTGGTGACTCACTGGAAGAATTCCCAAAATTCAGAGGCAGTTGTACTCATGGTTATAGTTTACTAAAGGACACATGGCAGGATCTACAAGGGAAAAAGACATCAGTCTGACAGAATCCAGATGCAGGCTTCTGAAGTCTTCCCTCCAGTGCAAGAGGGGGATTGCATAAAATATATTTCTTTTGCCATGAAATTCAGTAATATGTGCACAATGTTTCTGTCTAGGGAAGCTTTTTTGAGACTCAGGGTCCAACGTTTTTTCTTGCCTGTGTGACCAGCCACAGTTACTGAAATTCCAGTTCAGGTTAAATTACATTGTTTGTCCAACAGTCTAGACAAGGTGGTACAGTAGCTTTCCATGTCCCAAGTATGCCAAACATCCCCATCAGGTAGTGTGGTAGACAGAAAGACAGAATAGTGGCTCCCTGAAGATGTCTAAGTTTCAATATCCTGAACCTGTTAATACGTTACCTTATGTGACAAAAGGAGCATTGCACATGTGATTAATGTCAAAGATCTTGAGATGGGAAGATTTTCTTGATTATCCAGGGTTAGAGTCAGCAAAAGGGGATAAAGGAGGCAGAGGTCAGAGAAAGGGAGAGAGAGATTTGAAAATGCTATTATGCTGGTTTTGAAGATCGAGAAAAGGGTCATGAACTAAGGAATGAGGATGCCTCTAGAAGTTTGAAAAAGCAAGAAAATGAATTATTCTCTCAAACCTCTAGAAGGAATACAGTCCTTCTGACTCATTTTAGACTCCTGATCTCCAGATCTGTAAAATAATACATTACTGTTGTTTTAAGCCACTAAATGTATGGTAATTTGCTACATCAACAACAGAAACCTCACAGAATTACTAACATAGGAAATATTACAAAAACCAAGGTCCCAGATACCTCCAAGGGTCAGGTTTGCAAGCAGGTCCTTTGAAAGAATAACATCAGACCAATGATATTAACTTTTTCCTGCACAAACCTATAACCAGCCAATTGCCAAACATGTGAAAGGGAGCAGTCAAGATGAGCATAACTGCCTACCCAAACCACCGTAGATTGCAAAGCACAAGTAAGCCCAGTCAAGGTCAAAGGAATTTCAACATTGTGGGCAATAATATTATTGTTGTGGGTGATAATAAATGCTTATTGTTTTTAGCCACAGAGTTTTATTATGGTTTTTTATGTAGTGATAGCTAATTAACACATGGAATTCAAAGCCTTCAAATAGAAATGTATGGTCCCAATCTATATATCACATCTTATCTCTTGTTCCCAACTTTATTTGTGCTAATCTATTTAATATCTTCCAAACAACCCTTTTTCCTTCATATCACTTTACTTTCCTCCATGTCATTGCTGAATCTGGAATTCCTTTTCCATCCACATCTTTGCCTACTATTTCAAAGTGTAATTAGCAGGCATTTGGCACGCACTTTTGTGTGCTTCTAAGCTTCTAAGTCTAGTCAACCAATACCATTTGGAATTTGTTAGGATCATGTAGAGTGTTACTAGAATTAAACATCCTTGTAAGCCATGGCCATCTGTAAGCTCTCAAAAGAACAAATACTTTAGAAAACACTTTCTTCTCAGATGAAAAACTAAAGTTGGTAAGAGATCTGCCAGAGATTTTTTTTTTTATTAGTGAGAGGGAGGCTTATTGATTCTTCAAGTGTTTATGGAACTCTTATTTCTTCAGGAGCAGAGCTAAACTGTTTCTCATTGGCATTCTCATTGGTACTTTGATTATTATACTGCCTTTATAAAGCTAAGAGTTCATCTGGCCCAGAGTTAGGGAGCTTATAGTATTTTATTACCATCTAAAAATCAAAGCTACCTACAAAGTCTTGAAACCAGCCAGTGTTCTGAGGTAAGAGCCACAAATCTTACTGACAATCACAAAATGGTGAGTCAGCAAATGGCTTTGTTGGGTTGTAAAAAAGAAACACAACAACTAATATTTATAGAGTGCTTACTGTTTGCTAAGCCTTGGGCTCAGGCCTGGGCATACAGAGGTAAATAATACAGAAATAGTCCTTAACCTTATGAAATGTATAATATAGTATAAAGACAACAACAGTTAAAATCTGGAGTAAAAATAATTTCTCTAAGTCAGCAATGAGCTATAAAAGCATTTGAAGATAAAAACAAATCTGACAGTCACAGAATACAATGTTATCTCAAGACTATCTCAGTATCCTTTGTATAACTTATTCAATTCTAATTTTTGTGTTAATATTCCATAATAATCTTAATAGTCAACAAATATTTGTTGACTACTATGTATATTTTTTAAAAAACATGAAAAAGGTCAACATATCCCCTATCCTTCTGAACCATACATTCTATTTAAACATTAATTGCAATAAGAACAAGTGTGGTTCATATTGCATTGAATCAACTTAATTTGTATATTTTGCTAAAGCATCAAATGTGTTCTTAAAATTTTTGTTCTTTTCTGACCAAACTCTTTTATATTGAGGCATGTAGATTAGATGGACAGAGTTAGACTGTGAATAAATAGCAAGAATAAAAGAGATGACCTTGGGACTTCTGGTCATTTTTTCAGTGGGCTCCCCAAGTATCTCATTTGTATGGTGAATGTTACTAAAAGAACACTGGACTTAAAATCATGAGTTCTAGTTTCCACTCATGAAACAACTGTGTGGTCTTGGACAAATCGCTTAGTCTTTTGTCTTCTATAAAAATAGCAATTTTATGTCAGCCTCAAAGATCTTTAACTCTCTAATCTATTTTTCCTATATAGTTATTATTTATACTCTTTGTGTGGCTTCTGAAGGTTTAAATTTATTAGACATAACTGGATGTCTAGAGATAGGACTGTCCTAGAAGACTTGACATTTTGTACACCCCACTGCATTTAGTTGTAAGAGCATGAAGCGGGAAAGAGCATTTGCTTATCAAAGAAGGCTTCCTTCTATTTAGGCAAACAGGATTTGGGGCATTAGTTCCATAGGATCAGAGATTGTGAAAACCTGCTTTTACAACTGTTTCAGAAGGAACACTAGGTTTCAATTTCAGTATGTTAGCCCTGGGGAGAGCCAGGATGGTTGTGGCTTTTGTAATTCTGCCTACCCACAGACCCATGGACTCAAAATAGTGAATGAATTTGCCTTTTAAATTTCTTTCTGCTACAGACCATGAATGGTTTCGGCCTTAGCAGCCGAGGAAACTCTGGGAACGCAGACTTTAACTTAGTCACCTTCGAAGCCACCAGCGGCAGGGTAGGGAGATTTCTTTTTTTTTGGCTCAAAGTTGTAAAGAAGAATCAAATCAAATTAAAAAATAATAATATTATTACTAAAATCCCCCTAGCATATATTGGTGCTTTAAGAATTTCAGGGTAAAGCTGGGCATGGTGGCTCATGCCTGTAATCCTAGCACTCTGGGAGGCTGAGAAGGGTGGATTGCTTGAGCTGAGGAGTTCAAGACCAGACTAAGCAAGTGCAAGACCCCATCTCTAAAAATAGCCAGAAGTTGTTGTAACCTGTAGTCCCAGCTACTCGGGAGGCTGAGGCAAGAGGATCACTTGAGCCCAAGGGTTTGAGGTTGCTGTGAGCTATGACACCACAGTACTCTACCAAGGGTGACAAAGTGAGACTCTGCCTCCAAAAAAAAAGAATTTCACAATAGTATGCGAGACGAGCCCATTCCATTTTTCTCACAACACAATCTTGCACATGAAATCCCTTTCAGCGCTGAATTGATGGCTCACTCCTTAAACCCTGGGTGAAGGATGATGACATGGGCAGATAAATATTCTTGAGGTTATCTGGGGCATTGTATTTATAAAAAGCCACTAATGCATTAAAAGGCAGAAGGCATGGATAATAGAGTGAACACTAAACTGCAAGCTGCTACCTGGCTACAAAGAAACCTCCCACTGGGCAGCGCCTGTGGCTCAAAGGAGTAGGGCACCAGCCCCAGATACCAGAGGTGGTGGGTTCAAACCCGGTCCTGGCCAAAAAAACAGAACAAACAAACAAAAAACCTCCCACTTCACTGAACGGGAAGGTTTCCCCCTCTAGAGATCTCATTCCTTCTGCCTTCCTCTTCATCATGGCCTCCTTATTTATACAGTCTTACAAATGGTACAACTTGGTTGTCTATTGTTGAATATTCCTTCTTTGCATCTTCATGGTAAATATTTAATTACACTGTGACGTATTCTGGAGTCTTCTGGTATCTGTCAATGTTTGCTCAGGAAATACACATGCTTTCTGATATTATCTTGAGTAAAACTCAACGTCAAGGTGAATTAGCTCTGTGCAGAGCATTTATACAGGAAAGACACCAAAGTAGTGAGATCCAGATGCCTTGACTCTAGAGTGAGAGGGCCCAGGTGTGCATGATAGCCCACCCCTGCCATTTTCTCAAATTACCCTTGAAGCCTGTTTTTCTCATTTCTAAAGGGAGAACTGTAGTTCTACTTATCTCATAGAGTTTTTTATTAAGATTGAATGAGCTAATGCAGATGAAGATCTTAGCCCAGCTTTAGGGATGGGGGAGCAGGTAGTTTACTAGTGTAGGCATACTCTTTACTTCCAGGCCCTGGCAGGAGCCCAACAGCAATTCAATCTGGGTACTCTGGGAAGGGTTTAATAGAGTCTGCAGGTGTGGGCAAAATGTAAGGTTTAAGGATTAGGACAATGGATATTGCAGTACTGTGAGCTGCTGAACAGCATAGTTGCTAAAGAGGTGAAGTACGGGAGCAAGTCATAGAACCCAGACATAGAGAAAGGGGAGCTGTTTAGAGAGGTTGTCCCCCAAGTAGCTGTGGCCTTCTGGAAGGCTGTGGGGACTAAATACCCTAGGGAATAACTGCTCCTCCTCCCCTCTCCTCCTTCCTTCCCTTGATTCCTGCCAGAAGCTCCCTCCAAGTGAACCCAACTACAAGGAAATCTATTTTTACAGTTCACGTGGGTCAACCTGCTGGGGTTCAGTAGGACAGGAGAGGCCAGCAGAAATTACCTAGTAGAGCAGGTATTAAAGCCACACCTGTTCCTACCAACTGAAGAGACAACTAGTCCTAAGTTAGAGAGAAGTCTGAACTACAGACTAACCAGCGGAAACCAGGCTATGTTTAAGTGCTAATGGCATGCAAGACAGGGGAGTTCCTTGGGGGCTCACCTCAATAAACGAATAAGAACCACTTCTAATTAGTACTTTAGTTGTATGTAAATAGCACTCTTAAATATAGTGAGAGTTTGAAACCTATTGGTTTATACTTTCTTTTTTATATTATTTATTCAGGAAAAACATAATACAGTAGCAAAATTTACTCAGAGCACTTCTGAATTCATTATAAATTTTTTTTTTTTCTGAGACAGAGTCTCACTCTGTTACCCAGGTTAGAGTGCCATGGTGTCAGCCCAGCTCACAGCAACCTCAAATTCCTGGGTTCAGGTAATCCTTCTGCCTCAGGTTCTCCAGTAGCTGGGACTATAGTTGCCCACCATAATGCCCAGCTGAGTTTTCTGTTTTTAGTAGAAAGGGGGTCTCGCTATTTCTCTAGCTGGTCTCGAACTCTTGAGCTCAAGAGATATTCTCACCTCAGCTTCCTAGAGTGCTAGGATTATAGGTGTGAGCCATCGTGCCCAACCTCATCATAATTCTTGAGAAGTTGAGTCCTAATGAATAAAATTTCTCTTCTTAAACACTTCAAGGACTCTATCAAATGATTCTGGGATATTCAAATTTGGAATTTGTATTAGTTTGCAAGGGCTGCCATAACAAATTGCCATACACTGGGTGACTTAACCCAGCAGTCTGCAACTTTTTCAGCAGTATATGGCACTAGGGACTGGTTTCATGGAAGATAATCTTTCAGGGTCTGAGAAGGGATCAATAGAAAGTGGCTGTAAATACAGATGAAGTGTTGCTTACTCACCTGCCCCTCATCTCCTGCTGTGCAGCCTGGTTCTTAGGTTCCCAACAGGCCTGGGAGTTGGGAACAGTAGATTTAAACAACAGAAATCAGAAATTTATTCTCTCATGGTTCTGGAGGGTGAAAGCCTACAATTAAGATGTCAGCAGGGGAGTGGCCCATAGCTCAGTGGGTAGGGTGCCAGCCACATACACCCAGGCTGGTAGGTTGGAACATGATCTGGGCCAGCTAAACAGCAATGACAACTACAACAACTAAAAAAGTAGTCAGGCATTGTGGTGGTCGCCTATAGTCTCAGCTACTTGGGAGGCTGAGGCAAGAGAGACACTTAAATCCAAGAGTTTCAGGTTGCTGTGAGCTGTGATGCCATGGCACTCTACCAAGGGTGACATAGTGAGACTTGGTCTCAAAACAAAAAAAAACCAAATGGTTTCAGCAGGGCCATAGTCTCTCTGAAGGCCCTGAGAAGGATCTGCCCTAGACCTCTCTCCTAGCTTCTGGTAGTTCCTTAGCTCATGGCAGCCAAATCTCAATCTTCACACGGAGTTCACTCTGTGTGTGTGTGTGTCTCTGCATCCAAATTTCTCTTTTTGATTGGGACACCTGTCATATTTGATTAGGTCCCACCCTAATGACCTAGTTTTAACTTGATTACTTCTGAAAAGATGCTCTCTATGACTAAAGTCATATTCTGAGGCACTGGAGGTTAGGACCCCAACATATCTTTTGGGTGAAGGACACAATCCAACCTAGAACAAGATTCTTTAGATCACTGTTTTCTCTTGGGGCAGGCAATAAGAGCTGCCTATAAAGCTGTCGCTCTGTGTTCTGCTTTCATTGGTGTGCGTGTACACACACACACACACACACACGTGCATCTACCTGTGTGGAATGATAGGGTGTAGCATCATGAGACTGAGACATTGGACCCCAAGTGGAATAATGCCATTATATTCTTTAAGAAACAAAGAACAATGGAAAGATTAATGTAAATCAGGCAGCTTAAGGGAATTCAGAGTTGCACTTGAGCAAATCACCAGATAATATAGTAGCAGTAGGAAATGGAGCTCCTTAGGAACTTACTCAACAGCTTTCCCTCCTGAGTGCTCTCAGAGGCAGCCTTTTCCCAGCTGTAGACTGGGAAAAATCACCCTCTGTAGACTGTCTGGGGTCTACAGACATTTCTCAGGCCAAGCCAGACATAAGCAAGAAATATCTTAGACCGCTTCAACTCCAAAACATCTTTTTTTTTTTAGACAGAGTTGCAAGCTGTCACCCTGGGTAGAGTGCGGTGGCATCATAGCCCACAGCAACCTCCAACTTGTGCTCAAGCTATTCTCTTGCCTTAGCTTTTCTATTTTTAGTAGAGACAGGGTTTCGCTTTTTGCTCAGACTGATCTCAAACTCATGAGTTCAAGCAGTCCACCGGCCTCAGCCTCCCAGAGTTGCTAGGATTACAGGCGTGAGCCACTGTGCCTGGCCCCAAACATCTTGAATATGGTTATCTTGTCACATCCTCACCAGCCTCTTGCCCTTGTAGTTCCTGCTTAAACGCAAAAGGCAACTCCTGTTGCCTGCCCCTCCTTGCCTCTTCTTTCCTCCTGCACTCCCCTCACCAGCATCTAATTCCTTTTCTTATATTCTTATATCTTTACTATTAAGGACCCCATTGAATTTCTCCCAGAATTTTGTCCTTGGCCCACCCACTTTTCTGCTTTTATATACTCTAATAACCTCATTTAGTGCCATAGTTTCAGCCACTGCTTATGTCCAATTTCTCCAAGGAGGTATTAGTCAGAGCTCTGCATTCTTTCTCAATTTAGCAACTTGTCACATGAATGTTTTTGTCTCTTCCACTAAACAAAAGGATTACAAAAGCATCTGTCAAATGTGTCTTGTTTGTCATTGTATTTCCTGGTGTCTTAGAATGAGTGGCATACGATTGTCACTCAATAAATATTTACTGACTTGTGTAGGACAGAATGACTTCCAAATGTTTATCTTGACTATCCCTCCTAAGCTTCAGACTCCTACATACACCTGCCATTTCTTGTTCCATAGGTGTCCCCATGTATCCTAAACTCACCTTCGACATTGGAAACCTGAGAATCTATTCTTTACTCTTCTCTCTTACCCTTCATATCTCATAAATCAGAAGTTCCTTCCAAATCTATCTCCTGAATCTTTCTCAATTCATCCTATCTCTCCAGTCCATACCTCTGACTGGAATATAAACTCCACAAGGAAAGGCACGTTTGTCTGTTTTGTTGGCTGCAATATAACCCCAGTACCTAAAATAGAGCCTGTCACATAATAGATGCTCAAAAAAGGTGTGTTGACAATGACTCCTCCTAATACCCTAGTTCAGGCACACACTCCCTGTTTCAGGTATCTGTGCAGCATAACGAGATTCCCCCAAGCTTAGTAGTAGACTAAAACCCCAACTTATGAGGGGGGCAGAGCACGATGGCCAACTGGAAGCAGCTTCCGAAAGAGGCTCCTGTCCAAAAGGAAAGATAACCTCTAGAAACTGCCCAATTAAGCTGAAGACTGGGAGCCCAGCTGAGAGAGAGAAGTGATAACTGTAGGTCACCTCTGCTGAGGCAAGCTGGGACCCCAAGAAAGCACGCATCAGGTACAAAATTCATCTGAAAGGAAAAATGTCCATCCCCTCCCCCAAGAAAGCTGTTTTTTTTTTTTTTTTTTCTGTTTCCTTTCTTTTTTCTCTTCATTTGCTCCTATGGGTTTTCTACAGACAAGTGGTGAACTGTGGACCTCTTGTCTCAACCCAGGGAAGGGTGCTGTGGGAAGTGGGGTCTGCTTCCTCAGAGCTACCCTGGTGTGACTCTGAACACTCTCTTGCTAGGCAGAAAAACTGAACTAAAGTTTCCCCCACCATTCTGAACTTACAGTACACCCTTCCCCCCTTACTTGATGAACCAGAAGCCTAACCCCTGCTGAGACCAAGGGAGGAGGTTCTTGAGCAGCACCCCCGACCCTGCGTGCCAGAACAAGTGCTGCACCAGCAAAAGGCTCTAGGGGGGAGGGGGAATGTGGCGAGCCTACCTCCTTCTGGCCAGGGAATCTGCCAGTGACCACACTGCCCCATGCCCCTTGCCCAAAGCCCCCGGGCTTCGGCAGGCCCACTCCTGGCCAGGAACTCCGCAGATGACTGTGCGGCCCTGTGCCCCTGACCACCCGGCCCCCGTAGGCCTGCCTCTGGCCAGGGACTCCCCCCAGCCCAAATCCGGCACCTGCAGGGCCTCCGCAGGTCTGCCCCTGGCCAGGAACTCCCCCAGCAACCACTTGGCCCTGTGCCCTGTGCTTGCTGAGCCTCTGCAGGCCCACCCTCGGCCAGGGACTCCCCTAATAACTGCATGGACCTGTGCCAGGCACCCACAGGGCCTCTGGAGGCTCACCCGTGGCCAGGAACTCCTCCAGCAACCACACCTCATGCTTGCTGGGCTGCAGCAGGTCCGGCTTCTGCCAGAGACTCTGCCAGCAACCCCCAGACCACTGCAGGTCCGCCTCCAGCTAGGGACCCCTGGCGACCGTGCAGGTCCGCCTCCGCCCAGGGACTCCACTGGGGACCGCAAGACCCTGTACCCACCAAGTCTCCACAGATCCGCCTTCTGCCAGGGACTCTGCCAGCTACTGAGAGGCTCTGCATATCCACCAGGCTTCTGCAGGCCTGCCTTCAACCAGGGACTCTGCTGGTGACCACACAGCCCTGCACCCCACACCCGCAAAGCCTCCACAGGCCCACCCCTGGCCAGGAACTCCACCAGCGATCATGTGGCCCCCTGCCCCACATCCGCAGGGCCTCCGCACCACCACCCATGACCAGGGACTCTGCCAGTGACTGCACGACCCCATGCCCTATGCCTGCTGGGCCTCAGCACGCCTGCCTCTGGCTAGGGACTCCAGGAGCCATGCAACCTGCATCCTCCCTCCCGTACCCTCCCTCCCTCTGCACCAGCTCCACCCGTCTGGCCAGGGACTCTGGAAGCCACAGGACTGGGGCCCTCCCTGCCTCAGCCTGTAGCCCTCCTCCCGGCCAGAGACTGCTGGAGCCACAGGCTCTCCTTGCCAAAATCACCAGGCGCCTGGCACTCTCAGAATCATGCACACCATCCTCCACCCTGCTGCTAGATCTGGGAGTGCCACACTCTGGAGCTGCTCCTGCAGCCAGAACTCCCTGGCTGGGACAGTCCCAGAGGAGCTACACAAGGGTCACTCCCTACAAAGTTCTGCCAACAACAGAGTGATCCCGCCAGGGTCTAATCTTGGAGAGACACCTCCCCAACTCTGAAGATGGCCAGAGACAATGGTGAAAAACAATCACGGGGCAGAATTAATGGAAAAACTCTGGCAATATGAATAATCAGAGTAGATCAACTCCTCCAAGGAACAACAAGGCAGACACAGCACAAGATCCCATGCATAAACAAATGGCTGAGATGTCAGAAATCAAATTCAGAATCTGGATAGCAAATAAGATGAACATAATGGAGGAAAAGATGGAATTAGAATTTCAAGCAGTAATCCAAAAGAAGTCTCAAAAATTCAATGAATTCAAAGACAAAATGACCAAAGATTGTGACACATTGAGACAAGAAGTTGCAGCCCTCAAAGATCTGAGAAATACAGTAGAATCTCTCAGTAACAGAATGGACCAAGCAGAAGAAAGGATTTCTGACATGGAAGACAAAGCTTTCGAACGCTCCCAAACCTCCAAAGAGGAAGAGAAATGGAAGGCAAAAACAGATCACTCTCTCAGATAGTTCTGGGATAATTTGAAGAAAACCAATATTCACCTCATAGGGATCCCTGAAAGTGATGAAGCGGCTTCGCAAGACACAGAATCTCTTCTTCATGAGATTATGAAAGAGAACTTTCCAGCCATGCCAAGAGATTCTGAAATTCATACAGCAGATGGTTTCAGAACTCCAGCAAGACTCAACCCAAATAAAACATCCCCAGACACATGATAATCAATTTCACTAAAGTTAATATGAAGGAGAAAATTCTGAAAGCATCCAGACATAAGAAAACTATAACCTACAAAGGGAAGAACATTAGAATAACTGAAGATCTCTCTGATCAAACCTTTCAAGCTAGAAGAGGATTGTCATCAACTTTTAATCTCCTAAAACAAAATAATTTTCAACCCAGGATCCTGTATCCAGCTAAACTGAATTTTATTTATGATGGAGAAATTAAATATTTTAATGACAACCACATGTTGAAGAAATATGCCATAACTAAACTACCTCTCCAGGATATTCTCAGACCTATCTTCCATAGTGACCAGCGTAATCCTCCACCACAAAAGTAAACCCACTCAGAAACTTTTAATCAAATTCCAACTTCCACAGTCGTGAAAGGATTAAAAATGTCCACCAGACTTTCAAAAGGCTTATCAATATTCTCAATTAATGTGAATGGGTTAAATTGTCCTCTAAAGAGGTACAGGTTGGCTGTCTGGATACAAAAACTCAGGCCAGATATCTGCTGCATACAAGAATCTCATCTTACCTTAAAAGATACATATAGACTCAAGATGAAGGGATGGTCATCTATACTCCAGGAAAATGGAAAACAGAAAAAAGCAGGTGTTGCAATCCTATTCACATATACAATAAACTTTAACCCAACCAAAATAAGGAAGGATAAGGATG
>CAUYON010189312.1:0-12649 GCA_963573935.1 Arctocebus calabarensis | reverse complement strand
GGCCCCTAAGCACCCGGGCTTAACGGAAGCATACTTTACTGTTTTTATGGACTTTTACCTCCGAACAAACAGCCTCTGTGTATGCTTCAGGGGGATCCCAGCTTTCTTGCTTCTGTATTAGCAAAAGCCATTTCAACCCATAAAAGGCTTGCTTTTGTGTGGCTTATGTAGGGTGGTCTTCTAACCCTACAACATGATAGTGTTGCTTCTCAAAAATATTCATTTTGCTTTATGCTTTTCTTCTCTTCTTTTCCCTCCCAAACTCCCTCCCTACCTCCTGTACAGGTAGCTCATGGTGACAGTATGTGACCTGTAATTTTCATCATGTTCATGTTTACCTGCATGCATGTGCATAGAAATTGGAGAGTCTTTCTTCATTTTTTTAAAAACTGAGATAATGAAATAGGCATTTTTCTGCATTTGGTTTTATTTACTTCATAATCGCTCATGGAAATCTCCCTGGGTCATCAATATGGTTCTAAATCATTCTTTTTGATAGCTGCGTAACAGGCTGTGGTCTGGATAGATCAGAATTTGTTTGACCATCCATCCCTCTGTCAGTAGGTGACAGCAATAAATGCTTTTGTTCTTGTGTTTTCATTTTGGTGGTGTAGATAGTGATGGACATAAGACGTTTTAGTTTTTGGCTTCAACCCGTTTTGGCTCATCCTTATATCCTACAAAGGCTGGGAAGATAAAAGCTCACTGCATTGAGCCCTCACAGCTGAGAATGGGCAAGGGGCTCAGTGTAAATGAAATAGGCATTTTTCTGCATTTGGTTTTATTTACTCCATAATTGCTCATGGAAATCTCCCTGAAGGAGGGGAAGTGGCCTCTGGCCAAGCCTTTTCTGATTATAAAGGTTGAGCATCCCTAATCCAAAAATCTGAAATCCGAAATGCTCCAAAATTCACAACTTTTTGAGCACCAGTGTGAGGCTCAAATGCAATGCTCACTGGAACATTTCAGATTTTGGGGTTAGGGATGCTGGAGTGGTAAGTATAATGCAAATATTCCAAAATCGGAAAAAAAATATGAAATTCAAAACACTTTTGTTACCAAGCATTTGTGGATAAGGAATGGCCAACCTGTACCCCTATTGTCCTGCTTGGAATGAAGCTTCTGCTAAAAGTACAAAGAGGAGAGAGACAAAGAAAGATAGGGGGGTGGGGGGGAGAAGGAGGACAATGTACCTGGTGTCTATGATATTTTCAACAAGTATTTATGGAGCATACAATGTGGTCTGGTGAAGGATGTGGATATAAAACAAGGAAATATGATTCCTGGCTTTATGAGTGGTCTGGTAGAGACCATGATCACAGACTCACTAAAGAGGACTAGCCCAGTCAAGATTGGGGAGGACAGGAGCCTTGTGAACGGAAAGAGCACTGTGATAGGGAGGGACTGGCCTTCCACGAGTCACCTTGTGACTTGCATTTCTCCGTGGATGAGGAGTGCACCTATAATATATTTAAATTTACTTTCCACAGTGAAAAGTGATGACATCAAATAGGTCCAACCAGTAAAATGCCTTCATACTTTCCTTAGTATGGCTATTACTTTCCTCATGAAGTTATAGTGAGCACTCAATAATGGCATATATGAAGAGAACCTAGTAAAACATTCTAACTTTAAAAAAATTCACCAGAAGCTATTTGCTTCTTTTCAGCTATTTGTTCTCCAGATATATCCATGGACATCTATAAACCAATAAACCAGCAGCCTCAATAAACCAAAGGAAAGCATTGTTGTAAGAGGCATGTTTTTAGTAAAAGCAAGGTGAAATAACAGATCTGACAATTAATTTTTATATGAATAATTCAGTTTGAACCACGTGGTGCATGCCTGTAATCCCAGCTACTTTGGAGGCTGAGGCAGGAGGACCACTGGAGTCCAGGAGTTTGAGACTAGCCTGGGTAAGACTGAAACCCCATTTCAAAAAACAATGACAACAGCAACAGGAACAACAACAACAATATTCAGTATAAATTCAATTTATCTTGTCACTGGACTATAGAGATGATCGAAAGAGCCAATAGCTTTGGAAATAATGAAAGTGTGAACCAGGAAGCAACTACGAGGGGCTGGGCACTGCATAACGATGGACACACATCCCCTTTCTCAAGTTAGTTCTGAGGTAAGTATATTGTTAGCAGTGCAAAAGCAGCATGAACCTAAAAATTAGGAAATACTAACATAAATGCCCAGATTAAGCCAATGTTCTGAGACTTTGTGTAGTCCCAGTTCTCTCCACTGACAGCTGACCCTCATGATTACTGACAGGCAGTATCTGAAGTGCAAAGTTGCCAATATAAATCCAAAGTTTGTATATTATATACACATTTGTAGTATCTGTGTATATAAATAGATATATGCACACAGACTAATAGTGGCTAATAAAAATGAGAAACTATAAAAAAATTCTCAAATTAATTTGAGGATACAAATGATTAGATTCCATACTTTGCATTTGTAAGATTAAAGTCCAATTAGAAAGTATATCCTCGGCTCAGACCGTGTGCCATATATCTGTGCAATGTACCTATAGGAATTTATCCTACCCCTCACCCACATGTGAATTTCCCTGAAATTTTCTCAATGAAAAACTCACTTACATGTCAGCATAGGTTAATCTACTGGTTTCAGTTTAGTACTGGGAACATATGGTGTTTGCTTTTCTGTTTTTGTGATATTTCATTTAGGAATGTGTTCTCCAGTTCCATCCAGATCGTTGCAAAAGATACATAATCTCCATCTTTTTTTTGGCTAAAATATATCCCATGCCATACATATACCACTATTTATGAATGCATTCATGTATTGAAGGGTACTTGGCCTGATTCCACTTCTTTGCAACTGTGAATTTATAACCATTTGAGTGTAGGTGTCTTCATATTTTTTTTCCTTTGGGTAGATAGCTAGTAGGGTATCGCAGAATCAAATGGTAGATCTACATTTAGTTTTTTGAGGAATACTGCTTTTCATAGAGGTTACACAAGTTTTCAGTCCCATCAAAGGTATATAAGTGTTCCTTTCTCTCTGCATCTACACCAGCATCTGTTGCTTTGGGACTTTATGATATGAGCTATTCTGTGTGGGGTTAGGTGATATTTCAAGGTAGTTTTGATTTGTATATCTCTGATGATTAGAGATGATGAGCATTTTTTCATGTTTATTGGCAATTGGTGTATCTTCACAGGAAGAGTTCCTGTTCATGTCTCTAGCCCAATTTTTAATGATGTTGTTAGATTTTTTTCTTATTAATTCACTTGAGTTCTTTATAGATTCAGCCTTTGTTGGATGGGTAGCATGTAGATATCTTCTATTCTGTAGATTATCTTTTTGTTTTGTTGTGTCCTTAGCTGTTGTGTCTCTCTACTTTTGTTACTTTTTTTTTTTTTTTGAGACAGAGACTCAGCTGTCGCCCTGAGTAGAGTGCTGTGGCATCATAGCTCACAGCAACCTCCAACTCCTGGGTCCAGCGAGTCTCCTGCCTCTACCTCCCAAGTAGCTGGGACTACAGGTGCCCACCATAATGCCTGTTATTTTTTGGTTGCAGCTGGCCTGCATTGTTGTTTGGCGGGTCTGAGTTGGATTCAAACCTGCCAGCTCAGGTGTATGTGGCTGGCGCCTTAGCCACTTGAGCCACAGGTGCCGAGCCTACTTTTGTTACTTTAAAGTCAATTGTATCTGCAACAAGATTTTCAATTCCCACTTCCTTTTTTTCCCCATTTGCATGAAATATTGTTATCCAGATCTTCACCTTGAGTCTTGATTTATCCTTGGAGGTCAGATGCATTTCCTGAGGGTAGTATATACTTGGCTTTTATTTTTTTATCCAACCATCCAGCCTATGAGCCCATGTTTCTTCAATGGAAAATTTAAGCCATTCATATTTATTGAGAAAATTGACAAATGATGTGGATTTATTTTATTTGTTATGTTATGTGAGACTCTGTTGCATTGTTTTTTCCCTTGAGCCATGTGGTAGCTAGGCTGTGTCCTTTAGTTTCCATGTAGTATAAGTTTGCTGGGAATCCATTGTGTTGGTTTATGTATAGTACAGGTTTGAGTACTTTCTGTAGAGCTCCTCTTGTAGTTACAAATTTCTTCAACTTTTGTTTGTTGGTAAAAAAACATGTTTGTAGATTGGATTCTCTATCAACTATGAAACTGAGTTGTGCAGGATATAAGATCCTAGGTTGACAGTTGTTTTATTTGAGAAGATTGAAGGTAGGAGTTGTGTGCATTTTGTATGCATACTATACCCCTTGATGAACAAAATGCCCTGAGCAGAACACTTAGGATTTGTGTACTATATATATACTATACCTTGATGAACTAAATGCCCTGAGCAGCACACTTGGGACTTGTGTACATTTTGCATGTATACTATACCTTGATGAATTATACATTTACTAAACTATTCTTGAGAAGGTAATAGAAGATACTGTGTCTGTTAGGGAATGAACAGGGTGCTATGAAGCAACAGTAAGAATAAAGACCTGTTGTAAACAGAAAGTAAAATAGAGATGACAATTGTCACTAACTAATCAATTTCTACCAAAACCCTAGCAAGATTCTGTTTAGTAGACATAAAAAAGCTTATTTTAAAGCTTATATGCAAGGGTATAGGCTTTAGAATGGGTAAAATATCCTAGAAAAGGTATAAAATGGGAGAAATCATCTCATTAAGGCTTTCTGTATAGCTGCAGTGATGAAGACAGAGTGGTATTAAGAGACAAATATAAGTATCACCCAGTGGAACAAACAGAGAACCTATAAATAGGCCCATGCAAATATGCTGGACAGATTTTTGATCAATGTGCAAAAGCAATTTAATGCAGGAAGAATAACCTTTCAATAGAGATGCTAGAGCAATTACATAGCTGTTAGGGAAAAAAGGAACCTTGATTCCTTGAGCTAAACCTCACAACTTATGTAAAAATTAGCTCAGAATGGATCTTGGACTTAAATGCAACATGTAAAACTAAAAAATGTTTAGGAAAAACATAAGAGTAAAGATTTGAGATCTAGGGGTAGGCAATAAGTTCTTAGATTTACACTAAAAGCATAATCCATAATAGGAAAAATTAATAAATTGGCCCTTACTAGAAAAAAAGAAAAGTTTTGCTTTGTGTAATATCCTGCTAGGAAGATGTACAAGTAGTCTATAGGCTGGTGGCAAATATTTCCAAACCGTATAGTATTAGACAATTCTAGTATTTGTATTATTATAATATTTAAAGAACTCTTGAAATTCAATAATAAAAACCCAATCAAATCAGAAAATGAGTAAAAGGCTATAACAGGTAGCTCCTTGAAGAGATTATATAGATGGCAAATAATCACAGGAAAATGTTCAACATCATTAGTCACTAGGGGAGTACAAATACAAATTAACACCACAATGAGATATCACCAAACATCTATCAGAATGACTAAAATAAAAAAATAATGACAAGAAAGTTCAAATCCTGGCTCGGCACCTATGGCTCAAGGGGTTACGCTAGCCACGTACACCTGAGCTGGCGAGTTCGAATCCAGCCTGGGACCGCCAAACAACAATGACGGCTACAATCAAAAAATGGCCGGGCGTTGTGGCAGGCACCTGTAGTCCCAGCTACTTGGCAGGCAGAGGCAGGAGATTCGCTTGAGCCCAGGAACTGGAGGTTGCTGTGAGTCGTGATGCCACAGTGCTCTATCCAGGGTGAAAGCTTGAGGCTCTGTCTCAAAAAAAAAGAAAAAAGAAAGTTCAGATCCTTTTGGAGAAACTGGATCACTCATACATTACTGGTGGGAATATGAAATGGTGCAACCACACTGGCAGTCAGTTTCTTCTAAAATCATATGTATACAACTGCCACAGGACCCAGCAAGTGCACTCTTGGGCATTTATCTCAGAGAAACAGCATGGGAGGGCAGAGAGTGGGTATAAAAGGACAACATGAGGGATTCTTGCAGGGTTGAAAATCTTTGGCATCTTGACTCTGGGGATGGGTACAGGAATGTACGCATGTGATAAAATTGCACAGAACTAAACACACACTTGCACACAAATGAGTATAAGTAACTAGGGAGATCTGAATATGATTGAGAGTGTTACCAGGTCAATGCCATAGCTGTGATATTGTACTATAGTTATGTAGGACGTTACCATCAGAAGAACCTGGGCAAAGTATACATAAACCTTTCTGTGCCATCTTTTATAAGTAAATCTGCTTATAAATCTGTAATTATCTCAAAGTAAGAAATTTGATTAAAGAAACTTTTTTTTTTTTTGAAAGGCAGAGTTTTGCTCTGTTGCTTAGGCTGGAGTTCAATGGCAGCCATGGTCATGCCACCACCATACTCCAGCTTCCAGTTCCTGGGCTCACGTGGGCTTCTTCCTTTATCTCCTAAGTAGCTGGGACTACAGATGCATGCACCATGCTCGGCTAATAATAATTCTTCTCCTCCTCCTCCTCCTTCTTCTTTTTTTAGAGATGAGGGTCTTTCTATGTTGCTTAGACTGGTCTCAAATTCCTGGCCTCAAGCAATCCTCTAGCCTCCATGTCCCAAAGTGCTAGGATTATAGGCATGAGCCACCATGTCTGGCCTAGTTAAAGAAACATATTTGTCATCTTGACATAAGATTGGCCAGAATAGAAAGAAGACTTAGTGAACAAGAAGACAGACTAGAAGCAGTTTTCTAGAGTGCAGTGTGGAGGAAAAAGGAGAGGAGAAGAGAAGAGAAGGACATAGTACATTGGTCTCACGGGTCAACTAGGATACCACTGGGAGAGAGGTGGGAAGTGGGGAAAAGCAATATTGGAAGAGTTAGTGCTTGAGAATTTTCCCAAACTGATGAAAGACACTAACTTTTCCCAACAAATTCCAAGTAACGGTCATGTGCAGCAACATCTGTGCAAGACAAAATATAATGAAACTCCTACCGTGTTCAAGAGTAAAGACCAGAACACCTTCAGAGGAGCAGTGGCTCAACAATCGGCTGACTTCTCTGTGTCAACAATTGAAGTTCTCCCCTGTAATCCCAGCACTCTAGGGGGCCAAAATGGGAGGATAATTTGAGTCCAGGAGTTCAAAATGAGCCTGGGCAACATAACAAGACCTCACACTACCCCTCCCCGAAATAAATAAAAATAAAGAAAGAGAAAGTTTAGAAAAATTAGCCAGGCATTGTGGTGGGTATCTGTAGGTCTAGTTATTCAGAAGGTTGAGGCAGGAGGATCACTTGAACCCTGGAGCAGTGAGCTGTGATGATGGCACTGCCCTCTAGCCCAAGCAATGGAGTGAGACCCTGTCTCCTAAACAAACAAACAAACAAACAAAACCAACCAATAAAAAAAAAAACCAATAAAAATTCAGAGATAATGTGAAAATATGAGACATGAAAACAATACTATACCTCTTTGTTAAGATCTGCATCCATCTAAAAACATCGATAAGGATTGGCAGAACGTTTTAAAATACAGCAGAGAGAATGTGTGTTAGAGAACCTAAGTGGAGCTGATAATGGGTTGGAAGGGAAAGCAACTGGGTCAAGCACACCAAGTAAGGGTGCTGCAGGAGCCATCAATAGCACGTGCTATGAACTAAGGGACTAAGGGACAGGGTTACAGCAGCTCTATGAATCTTACCAAAGAAGAAAAAACAAACTAAAGCAATGGAGATCATTATAAAAATTGAGACAAGGACAAGTAGTTTCAGTTTGGCTTCCTCAGGAAAGGCACCCCTAGGCAAGCTGTTTGTTGAGATTGTGATCCTGTGAGATATTGGGAGGGGAGTGGGGGAGTGAAGAAGGGATGGGAGAAAGTCCATAAAGATAGGTTACCAAGCAAAACACCATGGAGGGCAAGTGGAGCTCCAGGAGCTGGTGTAAACCCAGGGGCCGGGGAGCTGGGATATTTACTCACCACCCTCTCATCTGTGAATTCCCCAGCACTTCTTGTCTGCCGTGTATTAGATGGCCATGAAGCACCAGGAGCTGTGGAGAGCAGAGGGCACCTGCCACACAGTGTTGAAAAACACAGTAAGTACTTCCTGTATTTCCTTTCTTTGATAACCACATTCTTAGACTAACCATGATAAGCAGATGTGTTTCCTTCCAGAACCGTTCTTTGTATGTGCGAGTTATACTATATATGCATGCATATGTGAATGATTCTCAGGCATACACAAACATGTGTCTTGCCTATATTTTATAAAACTGAAGTTCTGCACATTGTTTTTCAATTCACTTTTTCAAAAACTCAGCCACATGTATAGTCATTCTTCCATGTTATGACAATATTTTTCTCATTCCTTTTCAAGTTGCCTAACATTGTACAGAAGGGCTGAACCTGTACTTATTAAACAGAGTCTTATGGATTAGATATCAAGGTTGTCTCTGTACTTTTGACTTTATAAACAATTAGCAACTTCCTATCTATAGCCTGGAGAACATGTGCAAATATTTCCTGAACCATAAATTCCTGGACTTAAATCACTGCAAGACTACTCTCTACAAGGTTTCAGATTGTTCTCCAACCCTTTCCCTCACTCTTGTCAACACAGGATATTAATGTCTTCTACATTCTTGTCAGTCTAGTCACAGAAGAACAATCTTACTGATTTAATTTACATTCTCTGATCACTACCATCACTTTGCATTTCTTCCATGAATTGCCTACTAAGTCTCTGGATGATTTTTAACAAAAAATATCAACCACTTGGCCTTTCCCCCCCTAGATTACAGTTATTCATGGGCATGTGGTGGGATTCATTGTTTGAGGCTGAACTTTGTGGCTCTTTTCTTGCCTTTCTTCCTTTTCGTTTGTTCTTTTTTTATATATATTTTTGCAGTTTTTGGCCAGGGTTGGGTTTGAACCCATCACCTCTGGTATATAGGACCAGCTCCCTACTTCTTGAGCCACAGGTGCCCCCCTCTTTTGTTTTCTTATTAGAGATAGCATCTGGCTCTGTCATCCAGGCTGGAGCACAGTGACACAATCATCATAATCATATAGCTTGAACTCCCAGGCCCAAAGGATTCTCTTGCCTTAGTCTCCTGAGTTGCTGGCTTACAGGCAGGTGCCACCAAATCTGGAATATACATATATATACACACACGCCACATGTCAACACGAACACAGCTGTGAGATGCTGATATACCAAGATTACGAAACCTTGTCAAGTTGTTTTTATAGTCCTGCCAATGTAATGGTGCAGTGCATGGTGGCAAGTTTGTGAACTTAATTTTCAGATCTTCTAAGATGACAGCTCTGATGATCATTCCAGAGAAAGAGTTTCAAAATTGCTTTGAAGACTGGACTAGATACTGGCATCAGTGCATAACTTCCCAAGGGAAATACTTTGAAGGTGACTGTAGTGATATTCAGGAATGTGGTGTGTATCACTTTTTCTGGATGGTTTTGTGAACTTGATTGTCAGACCATATATGATGTATAACACATATATGTATGTATGTGTTAATGTATGTGTTTAGAGATGGGACCTTGCTGTATTACCCAGGCTGATTTGGAATTTCTGGACTCAAGCGATTATCCTGCCTTGTCCTCCCAAATGCCTGGCAGTGTGACTTTTTTTAAAGGCAAACCATTTATTGAGCATATACTATGTGCCAGGCACTAGACAAAGTACTGTCCTTGCATTATTTCAGGTAACTGTTATCATGATCCATAGGCGGTGAGCTATAGTAAAAGCCTGGAGAGATTAATTCACTTTTCCAAGGCCATTACACCAAAAGGATTAACTACTATGTTTACTAGCATCAACTAAAGATTAGTTGCAAGATAACTTGCATAAGGATGAAGTTCGCATTGTTAGTGATTAAAAAATTACTAGTGTGGCCGGATAATTTGTTAAAACATAATTTTTTCTTTGGGCTCATAGTTATGCCTTTCCAACTCCAAAGGCCTTGCCTCAGGGCCATTATCTAGATGGACATGAGTGACAGAGCTGCTGTGTGTTCCTGGAATGTATGGTGTATGTACATGTGTGGTGTGCGTGCATGTGATACCTGTATAGTGTGGGGGGAGTGTGTGGTGTGTGCGGTATATGTAAGTGTGCAGTGCGCGTGTGTGGTGTGATGTGTGTTTATGTTTTATACCAGTCTTGTCGAAGATTGTCGGGCTCTCCCAGGAAGGAGGCTGCAGGCAGAGGAATGAGTTTCTTGGGACAGAGGAGGCAGCTCTGGCTGCAGGAGGCGCCATTTCCTCAGAGTAGAGCAGCCCAAAGCCATCGAGGGAGGGTCTTGCTTGCTCACAAACCTGGGCGGACCATGGAAACGACTGTTTGCCCTGTGGGAAGGTGTGTCTCCCTGCAGTGAAGGGTGTGGACAGAGCAACGGAAAACCTTTCAGAATATTCTGCTTTTTTTTTTTTTTTTGTAGAGACAGAGTCTCACTTTGTCACCCTTGGGAGAGTGCTGTGCAATCACAGCTCACAGCAACCTCCAGCTTCTGGGCTTAGGTGATTCTCTTGCCTCAGCTTGTCATTAGGCTTTCAGGACTGTGGAGAGCCGGAAGGAGGTTCTCAAAATGCTGGAGATTGAGTTTTACAGCCGCAGAGTGGGGATGGGGGTTCTGACTCAGATTTCGTTTGCTTTTAGAGAAGTAACAGACATTTCCTGTGTCCCCGTGTTAGTGTTTGCAAGTTCATTTTCACTACACACAAAGAGCATACTTAGGCATATATTGTATCCAAGGTATTAATGAACAAAAAGATGCAGATGAATCGAATATCTTTAGCTCTTTGAGCAATTGGACAAACAGACCAGTAGACAACCAGAGTTTGACTGGAGCTCTGCATCTGGTTCCTATTAACCAAATCTGAGACAAAATATGCATTCAAGGTTTCCTGCCCTTAATTTAAAATGCAATTTAGATTTCATGGGCCTCAGTTGAAGTTTGATTTGGGGGATCTAATAGGCATGAAACCACAAGAAGCCGTAATGAGCTAGGCAGGCGCATAATTTCTTTTCCATATTGTAAAAGCAATAAAAACCACCTCTCAGAATGTTTGGAAAATAGACAATAGTAACTCATAAATCCTTCCCAAATAACACTTTTAGCATTTTACTGAGAACTCATTCAGGGTTCTTCTTATGAAAATGAAAAAAAATTGTTATGTAGATGAGTATATGTTAATATAGTTGTATTTATATTATCATGAGAATATATATACAATAGAAAATGTTGTGCACTGTTACTTCACAACATATTGCAATTTTTTTTCCTGTTTTTCTTCTTGCTTATGTTCCATCACACGTATATCTAGTCCCTGAACTATTCTCCTGTGGCAGGGCGTTGGGATGGTACCTATTTTTCACTATTAGAAATAATTGTTCAGCCAGAAACTTTGTGCGTGAAGACGTGAGAAAGAAGATAGGACCGCCTGAGGATTAGTGTTTCCCAAATGTAACTAAGTCCCTTCCACAAGGGCCATGCAGTCTGCACCCCACAGAGCCTTTTCCACCATACACTGGCTGTGTGCATCATTTGCCAAAGCTCCATCCCTCCTCCATCTCACTAGGCTGGGGCTGCGAGATTATGCTGCCCCTCATCCTACAGGACAGCGTAGAGATCCTGGGAGCATCCAGCTTCTCTGTGGTTTCTCTCTGAAGTCACCTGAGGCAAAAGCCTTTTGACCTCAGCTTCCACTAATGTCACTGGGATGGTCAGATTTGGATGTCACCTGCACTGGCCACAGCCCTCAATTATCCATTCAAACATGGATATAGGTGTTACCATGAAGGTATTTTGTAGATGTGGTTAGAGTCCATCATCAGTTGACTTTAAGTAAGGAGGCTTATCCTAGGTGATCCGCAGGGAGTGAGTGGGGACCTGGTCCAGTCAGCAGAAATTCCTCTAGAGCAGAGCAGAGGCTTCCCTGAGGAAGGAGCACTTCTGACCACCAACTGCAGCCTTGGCCTGTGCCCTAGAGTTCCAGCCTGCCCTTCTACAACCTCTGCCCAGTGGGTCTGGGAACTTGCCTAGCCAGCCCCGGTAATTGTGTAAGTCGAGTCCTTGTGATACATCTCTTAGTTTGTATATCCCATTTGCTCTGCTTTCCTGGCTGAACCCTGGCTGAAATTCACTGTAGCACCCTTGCCATTTGCCTTTCTCACTTTCTCTGTTCTCTCCCCATTTCTTTCTGAAAAGACTTTTCCTTACATCTCATTCTTTAGTCTTTCCTGGTGCCATATGGACAGACAGCACAGAGAGAGAAAAATAAATTATTAATAAGGAACTATAAACCAGGAAGCATTTAAAACTTTCTACCTGTCTTCTTCTCCATCCAACATTCTGTTATAAAAATTTTCAAACTACAGGAAATTTGAAAATTTTATAATAAACACCCATAACAATCTAGATTCTACCAGGAAAATTTTACTATAGTGGGTGGTGCCTGTGGCTCAGTAAGTAGGGCACTAGCCCCATATACCGAGGGGGACGGGTTCAAACCCAGCTCTGGCCAAACTGCAAAAAAATAATAGCTGGGGGGTCGGAGGAAGATGGTGGCGGAGACGGTCCTATAGCCCATCTCTCCCAGGTCAGCAGGTGAGAGGGTGGGAGCTCTAGATCTTTCCCCGTGTGAACTATTGGAGTGGATGGGCAACTGGTGAGACACAGAGATCGGGAGGATTG
>CAUYON010189304.1:0-90206 GCA_963573935.1 Arctocebus calabarensis | reverse complement strand
AGAAATAGCATTTTTTTTTTTTTTTTTTTTTTTTTTTGCAGTTTTTGGCCAGGGCTGGGTTTGAACCCACCACCTCCAGCATAAGGGGCCAGTGCCCTACTCCTTTGAGCCACAGGCGCCGCCCAGAAAGAACTTTTTTTTTTAATATTGAGTGACAGCAGAACTTTTAAAATAATGGTGTTTAGGAAGTGGCAGTTTTTACTTCACTTGGTGCTGCTGGAATGACCTGTCTGCTGTGTAATCTGACACGGCAGATTTAGGACTAGATGGCAGTGCCCACACTGCCTCAGAAGTGTTTCAGACCATTTGCTCCAGCGTAAGCCCATGTAGCCTTCGTAAAGATGCTGTTCTGCATAGCTTGTTTTGTCTTTTGGCCACAGAGCACTAAGCCCTGGACCTTACTGCGTACAATGGGTTTTGAATTCCATGCCCATGGACCACAGCCAGCATCGCACACAGAAGTTAATGACCGATTGTTATCATAGCCCATAGCTTGCATTCCTTTTGATAAGACCATTTCAGCAAGGGGGTGGATCACAAAGTACAGGATTAATTAAGGTCAAATCCCAGTGAAACATGCAATCTATTTTTCTCAAGGAAATAACTTGGAAGAATCACAGGGTGAATTTTATAAACTCGAACCCAATTTTAAAATAATGTTTAATTAAACTTGAAGCTTAATTTTCTTCTCGTTTTAAAGAGACAGAATAGTAATGCGACATAATTTCAATGTGCCAGTGTATCTGCAGAAGGGAAACATTTATCATTGCTGTGAACTACTGTAATTTGCAATGGTGATGAACCACTCTGAACATCCTGAATCTGGGCATGTCTAAATTGTCTAACTATGCTGACACTCGTTTATTAACGTCTGAAAGTTAAAATTGCTCTCCGGGAAACCACTGAATTCTGGTCCAGTGGTGTACTGTTATTTAGAAATTTGGGTTTTGTTGAAGAATGATGAATGAAGGCAGCCTTGTGGCTCAGTGCACTAGTCACCCCTGTTTTAATGTTTTGCAAAAATGCCAATCGCAACTGGGAGTATAAGTCAAGATAAGATCTCTTATGAGTTCTTAAGAACTCTCTCTTGAGTTCTTGGATCTTTTCTACAATATGTTTTTCTTTCAGGATTATGATGCCATTTTCTCATAATTGTCACCTAATAATTTTTCCTATCATATTATGAAGTCTCAGAAGCATTTAAAAAGGAACTTTCTTTGTTAGAACACATAACTGAGCGCCATTGAGCTAAAGTCCTTTGCTCATGTCTCACTTTATGCTGTTAGAAAAGTTGTATGTAAAGGGTATCCTTAAAATGAAAATTTCAAAATAAAGGTGGATTTTCTTTCACTCTCAATATAGACACAAAATCCTGTTCTGATTCCGTCTTTCCCAGGATAAGCAGCTACAGGGAGGATTAAATACCTACGCAGGGAAAGTTGGAGTGAACGTGAGTTCAAAGATAAGTTAAATGGCACCTCGACACTTCTCGCTTGTTTGCTTTTTAGAATGCTGTTATCAAACAAGAAGAGTTAGCTTTTCCAGGTAACCAGTAGTCTGTAAAATTATTAAGCTGTTGGGAATATAAATATCATTCTAAGCAAAGGTTAGTGTGACTATACCAATAGTACGGTAATGATTTGAGTAAATCATAGCCTGTTTTCTTCTACCTCAGATATGGGTTTTAAATAATTTTGGAGGATTCTTGAGATGTCTGAAGTGGAGCAAGTCATCTAAATTTCTGGGCTTTAGTTTGTGCCCATGTGGAAGGAGTGGGCTGGAAACTGACCTCCAGCCAGGAATCCCCAACCCTACCATATTCTTCAAACCACCCTGAGTTGATCCCGGGTAGAAAACTTACCAGTCTACTAGATTGCACCTAGTGGGATCCAGCCGTGAACGCTCCTTCAATAACCCATCTTCAGAATCCAGCAGACTACATATGTGACACACAGTGGAAAAATCTATCCCTACTTATTATGCAGAGTAATTACCTACTTAGCGCACAGGGCTAATGTAATAGATTAACAGAAAGAATCATATGAAAGTGTTTAGAAAAACCATACGTATATAAGCAGTGTCTTAATTCATTAATAAAATTATAATGTGCAGGTATAACTATAAAGATACTTAAGGGTAAGAATTGGAGCTTTGGGTGTTTTTCTTGTTTGGTTTCTTTAGGTTAGTATTATCAGTTTTAACCTCAGATCCAAGCAGAGGATCCTACATGTATTATATCTACAAAAATTGTTACTGTTGTTGTTTGGTAATAATAACTACAAACTAAATTCAAATGTCAGTCCTCTCAGGAAGCCTTCCCTCAACTCGTCATCTAAATCGGATGTTCCGGTGCGCCCGCCCCGACCTCTCATGATTTGCTCTCCTTACACTTGTATTCTAGGAATCTGTGTATGTACCGACCGTCTCCCACTGAATGACTAGTTCCCTGATGCTGGGGGCAGTCTCTGTTTTGCTAACCATGTAGCAATAGTGTCTGGCACAGTCCCTGTCATGACAGGAGCTGCTCATTATGTTTGAAGAAGGCAAGAGTGAGGGGGAGGGAGCAGGGAGGAAGAAAATATGGAATAAAATGTTTGCTTAAATTCAAATCCAGGTAATGGATTTAAGAAACCCAAGATTCCACAAGAGCAGCAAAGTGTAGCTGGCTTTGTTCGGGCATCATGGATGCAGGGGCATCCTACTTTGTACTTTTTCCTTTTTTTTCTCTCTTTTCACTTGAGAAAGGGGGAAAACTTACATAGCAATAAAAGATAGAAAGAAAATAAATTAATTCAGATTACACGTTTTACATTGTGGATGACACATTTTCATGTAAGATATTCCAACAGAAATTCTTTAAAGCTTTCAGAATTAGAAGTACTCGTAATTCAGGGAAGCTGTCAAGGTAGGCCACATGCTACTTACATTGATACGTTAAAAAGATGTTAAGAAAATAAGTGCTTGCATCCAGAAATGAGGGGGTGGCCCACTAATGCTTACATTCTTTAAACTGGAATCTTGGACTTCATATTGCAAAAGCAAATGAGAAATAATGTCAAATAAAGTTCAAGGGCAAGTTATGCAAATGGAAAATTAATGGCTTTATTTTTCTCTGTGCTAGTCATCATTTCCTAAACACTTGAAGCAAAATGTATATTTAAACCACATTTAGATTTATCAATGACATCTTTTTAAAGAAAAATAGGAATTAAAATTCAATTTGTGTACATTCCTGTTTTTCATACATTTCCCATCTATTTAGCTTTAATGTTGTAGAGAGAGCTATTCTTTCAGAAAATGTCAAAAAGAACAAATTCCTCCAAACAGTACCGTTGATTATATTAAGTAGGCTGTTTCACTTTATACTAATGTAATGAATTCTCTCAATAATAGGGTTTTTTTTTTTCCTAATTTCTAAAGAAAATTTTAGTGACTCATGATCAGAAAACTGAAGAATAAGGAGGAACCCAGCTCAGTGAAAAATATTTCAGTGCTCTTACAGACTAGCGAGCTATTTCTTGAGGGCAACATTAAATCTAAGTCAAGTCACAAATGGATTGAGACCGGTGATCTCACTTGTCCTTTGGAAAACTATGTATATCACAAAATCGGTATATATTTTGACATAGTTGGCCACCTTTGCTTGAAATAGGCTCTGAATCAACTGAGCATGGAAACTCAATTTGCCTGCGGATGTACTAGCCTTTAAATAAAGACAGTTGATATTCTCTGGTACAACAATGGAGAAATCTCCTAACCCTATTAATATTACATAATGTTATTGTATGTACTATGCCCTTAATAGACAGTCTCGGTTTCAAGTCATCAGCTACTCATAATGATTATACTATCTACTGTTTGGGGCAGAAATATAATAAATGTGCTTTTAAGCTTATTTGAACACATGCTTTTTTTAAAAGTGCCAATTTCATTGCGTATTTTCTTATATTTCTCCCTGAAGATTATTTTCACATCATCTCCCCAGCAACCCTGGTCCTGCGGAATATCCTCTGCAGATCCCAGGGCGCTGTGACAGCTGTTGCAAATCAGTGATGGTAACACCACACCCGTGAACGGATGGCTTTGGGTGTCTGATCTAGCCGAGGGGTACAAAGGGCCTATTCAGAGGGGGCGTGATGAAGTTATGGCAGGAACAGGGAAACCCAAATTAAAAATTGGAATCAGCCATGGGCACATGCTACCTTAGTAATTGGAAGCACTGTGCACAGTGCTCAGAGCTACCTGATGCTTGCTGTCAACCGTGTCTTCACCTCCGGGCTGAGCCTGAGCAAAATGAAGGTGAAAGAGTCAAAGCACCAGGTACGTAAGCCAGACTCCCATGGTAAATGCAACTACTTGCAATTGTTCTACGTGAGTGCGTTTTATTCTGCCATTTAAAATGACCTTGGATCAGTGCACTCGGAAATGTGGGTGGACAAAGAGAATTTATTTTTCAAGTTATCAAACATGATAAAAAGTATATTTTTAGGTTATCTGAACAGTAAAAATGCATCATTTCTGTAGGGGTTTCTAGTAGACCTACTCTTTGGAATATTTCAGAAGGTTTGTTTCTACAACTTTCAGACAATTGTTTTGAAAGAGCAGAAATCTTGCTTGTTGTTCCACTGTAGGCTTGCTGGGACTAAATTTTTCTTGCCTTTTATAATGGTGACCTACTAATATTGTTTGTAGAAGATAAAATTTAAGTGTTAAGCCAGAATCCTCATTCAATGTAAGTGAAACAGGTTAGAGAGAGAGAGAAGGAAAAAAGATGCTGGTCTCCAACTGGTCCATGGATGTGGTACGATTATTGCATTTACAATAACAGTGTTATCACTTACAAAAAGATGGTTTAGAAGCAGGTGAAACTATACTGAAGTAGCACTCCTCTCTGCATGTAGCCCTAACTTATGTAAGTTAGACATAAGCAAGGCATTGAAAATGAAATACTTATACTGTATTTTAAGTTATTCTAATTGCCTCTCCCACTCTACTTTTAATGCATCCAAATTGTTTTTATCATATAAATGAAGTTTGAAAATGTCAGCCAGAATCCAAATTCCAGAATTTTATTAACAGCAAATAGTCAAGTAAAGAACTCGTGAGATGGGTAAGCAAACTGATCTCCTTGCTTGTCCGCCCGTGACTGAAGTGTCCATCCCCTCTGTCTCTTGCACTCAAGCACAGTCAGGGGGACCCGTTAGCAGTGGCAGTTTGGGTATTGTTGTATCTGTTGCTTGCAGTGTACATCATGCCAGGAAAGTTTGCTTTCCAGCTGACTGGATTAAGGAAAGGAATTTGGTTTGGATGAAAGAGGTGGTATTGATGCCAAACAACATCCAGCTGTACAGCTTAAGAGCTCATTGTACTATCTTGCTTGTGATAGAGCAAGCCAGCAGTTGTATGGAGTGACGGTCACCTTTAAAAAACACAAATTAGCTGCCTGTTCTCTGTCTCCAATGCAAAGCTTACAGTCACAGCTAACTGTATATAAGATCCTCAAGTGATGCTTCACGTAAGAGACACTTTGTTCTTGCCAGGCTTTCAGCATCTCAAAATTCAAATGCCAGTACTCAAATACTAATTTCCTTATCAACACATCATAGACTAAAGGAAATGAAGTAAAATTAAAGAAATGGTACATAAAATTTAAAAAAAATGAACCTACATCCATCTGATGAGTGATTAGTGAGAGGTTTTCTTTGCTAGTGAATTGCTCCATCTTCTCAAATGAGAGTTCTACCCTTTTATTCCAATCCTTGATTTTTAATGTATCTCCAAACAGTGAAGTTTATTTTATTGAACTCTTGGACATGGATTGTGGGCTGCTTTCCTTGAATACACTTTAGAATTGATTTCTTCTGAAGATACAGCATATTACCACTGTAGCAAGAAAAATAATTAGATTTGGCCACAATGCTTGTGCAAGAACTCTCTCAAACAGATGGGGAGCCCAGTCCTTCCACAACTGTAAACAAATAAAATTCGAAATGATGCTGTATTTCAGTAAGACCAGTAAGACGTTAAAATAAATCAATGACTGGTTGAATACAAAGAAGATTCTCACTGCACATTTTTGTTTTCTAAACTTCTCTCTCTTTTCATTCTTTCTCTTTCTTTTAGTCTCTTTCATAATTCTTTAGAACCAATGCATGTATGCAGCAATATTTTTTGTTAAATTTCAAAGCTGAATTTGCCCAGAAGAACAAAGGAAGCTGTTTTTCAACTTTGATCTCATCACCCAGTTTCCATTCTAGAAGGGATATAGCTACTGCAGGCCAAATTTGGCCCCGATTCCCTAAGAAAATATAGTCATTTGAATTCAGAGGGAACTGGAATTTTTGCATGTCTGAAGAACATGCTGGCCTCATAGCTTCAGTCAACAAGCTCTGAACCTGAATGGCCCAAAGTCAGTCCTTCAGTGAACTGTATATATTAAATCCCAGTCTCTAGCTTCAAAGGCCCCTAGCAGTGGATAGAAGGCACAGATGAAAGGCTTGGTGAGAAGAGGTAATTAAAACTTAAAGGATGCTTGTTGTATAAGTAGGTGCAAAGAAAAATGATCACTTTAGGTATTCACAAAGAATTTATAAAGAGGTCTATGTGTGATGAGTAATTAATTCTGGATAGTTAACACTAGGAAGATGACCTCTAAAAGATGTGGGCCAAGGCTAAGTGCCCAGCTCTGTCTTCTAGTGTGGTTTATGAGGTGTTTCATGCTCAGACTAAGAAAAAGACAGTAAATCCAAGAAATCCAAAGAAAAGCTGACTTCTCCAAACTTTTTCTATTGAATTGATTCAGACTAAAGCAGTGACCTTGTGATGTTTTGAGGTCTGTCCTAAAAGGTCTCCAGAGATAAAGGGGCACAATATGTACCTTGGGAAAAAATAGACGGATTAGGGCTTCCAACCAGATGGTTTCAGAAATTAGAAGTGTCTCTTGCCTCACGTGGTGACCACGGAGGCATTTGCTCCAGTTGTACCTGGACACGGCCTCTCAGGAAGTGGCCGATCCCCCAACAAAGTAAGATAGGGACTTAGGGTGTCAAAAAGATGAGGGATAATTTTACAAAGCGTTCAGAACTTCAATCTCCAGTAAGCTACGAGACCTGTCTGGTGGCAGCCACTTTTGTTTGTGTGTGACAGATGACTCTGGCTTGAACGAGCTTTTTCAGACACGTTCTGTTTGAAGAAAAGCCGTGCTGGGCTCTTTTCTTTTGTCATCCCCGAGTCTGTGAGCCCAGGAGCGCTGCTTTCTCTCAACCCTGCCACCCTTCCCAGTTCTGTCCTTCTCTCCACCCCTTCCCCAACAGTCTAAGTTCCTTCACGGACCCGGGGAAAAATAGGCGCTGTATATCCAAATGGGGAAATGCTGATGGAGTTCTCTTCTTCCCTCACCAGTTGGATGCTGCTGGTCCAGTACACGCACGGCTGAGTGCCGTCAGCGTGTGACACGGACCGGCAAGATCTCAGCCATAAAACACACATCTGCCACAGGTGAGAGCACAGACATAGATACAGGGACACACGTTTAGAACACAAACATGAAATTAGGAGAGAAAGGGAAAGGGAATATGGAATAGATTAACACCGACATATTGAGTTCAAGAACTCTTTATTCGGAAAGCAAGATACCTTCGATGAAAATTTTCAATCTGATACTGATATAAATGACTACAACCGTCTTTTTCTTGACAACCTGAAGTCCCTAAGTCAATGAAACGTGGGAACAATGGTTCTTAGAAAGGGGACAGCCAGAACCTGAAATTTCAAATCCTCAAACTTAAAAATCCTACATTTCCTGTTAAATGTTTTAAATCTTCTGATACATGTGAACTGTTGTAAAATTCAATTGGGAAACTAAGAAAATTAATTCATTTAGGTAGGTAAACAGGTCATAATGAATGCGTGCTCTTGAAATAGTGACAATGTACTTCCTTCAGACCCTGTCTCTACTAAAAATAGAAAAATCTAGCCGGTCATGATGGCGGCACCTGTAGTCTCTGCTACTCGGGAGGCTGAAGCAGGAGGATCACTTGAGCTTAAGAATTTAAGGTTGTTGTGAGCTATGACATCATATCACTCAACCCAGGGTGACAGAGTGAGACTCTGTCTCAAAAATAGTAATTATTAATAATACTCACAAGAAGTCACCTTCTCTGCATTTGATCCTTTATTTTCCTGCTTCTCCCCATGGCCTTCTTAGATGCGTGGGCACTTTGAAAAACGATAAAAGCTCTGAACCCTTAAGCTTGCATTATGAACATTTTCAAGCACACCCTAAGGCAGAGCATACATGTTGCCAATCTTGTTCTGTTAATTCTTTCCACAGTATTTTGTATTTATCTATTATTTATTTACTACCCATTGCTTTCAAGCTAATTATTTCACCTCCCCAAACCTCAAAATATAGCTGTCATAGATAAGGACACATTTATTACCTGTTTATTTGCTTGTTTTTATAATGCCATCATGCCATTCTTCTACTTACAGAAAACAAGTGCCTGATAGCAGCTAAAATTCTGTCCTTGTTAAACTCCCTCTGATTGCCAGTCTGTTTCCTTAAGCGGCATCCAAGCAAGGGCCACAGGCTGCCCTTTTCTTCTGGTCTCCTGTATGCCGGGGAGTCTCCTTCCCTGTTAATGCAAAGATTTGCTGACGAGATTCAGAACTTTAAAAGGAGGGGCAAGAAACCCAGGCCCTGGTGCAGTGCTGTCTCTTAATGTCCGGTGGGTGGTCACACTGGCGAGACGCCCTGGTGCAGTGCTGTCTCTGTGTGTCCTGTGGGTTGTCACACTGGCGAGACGCCCTGTGTGTCCTGTGGGTTGTCACACTGGCGAGATGCCCTGGTGCAGTGCTGTCTCCGTGTGTCCTATGGGTGGTCACACTGGCGAGACGCCCTGGTGCAGTGCTGTCTCTGAATGTCCGATGGGTGGTCACACTGGGGTCACACTGAGGTGGATGCCTGGGCTCCCGTGTTATCTCCTGACCTATCCCTCACAAAGGTCCTGTCCTTTTTTTCTCTCAGTCTTAGTGTCCTTGGATGATTGTTGCCTAGATCCGTTATCCCATCAGCAGTGACAAAATAGTGACTTTTAAAAGCTATGACTTCTTATCAATTTATTAAAATGCCTGCGTATCACTTTGACTGTAAACCAGCAGGTGGGTCTTTCTCTCCATAAGTAACAAAGGTTACAGGGGTTTTTTATTTTTTTTACTTCCATAAGTAACAACAAAGGCTACAGTTTTGTTTTGTTTTGTTTTTTCAAATTAATATGAGGGTAAAAAATTTCAGGTTCTATTGTTTTCAATTCTAAGGTAAAGTTCAAGTTCAAGTTGTAGACTGCAGTTATTTTTGATACCAAACAAAGCCACAGCCTCATGAAGTATCCTGGCATGCAGACCTCACCAGGTTGAGACTAGATATTCAGGGGAGGAGTTACACAAAATTTCTTCAGCAGACGTCAAGATGAGCACGGTGTCATTCAATTTTGGATGGTGAGAAGAAAAGATAAACAATCCCGCCCCAAACGTGAGCCCATCCTCTGCACACTTAGCAGAGGGCCACACGGTGCGGTATTTTTCTTTACTTAATATTACGAAGTCGTTCTCCAAGCTCTCCACAGATTCTCTCTATTAGATTATCTCAGAGGCCGCTGCTAGTGTTGAGCCTGTTTCTCACTTTTTATAAAAGTCAAGCAGGCAGGAGGCTGAAAAATCCATTCAAGATTGTACTTGGTGTCTCTGTCTTCTCCAAATAAAGCCGGTCCAGGAGAACAAGCCAGAGCTGAAACAAGCTTCTCTCCCAGAAGGCCCGAGGGCAAACGTACGGTGCTGGCAAAGAATTAGTAAAGGCTCAGAGAATGAAATAAATACTTGTCTCAAATATAATTTGAAGGCATTGTGGACTGAGACCAAGCTAATCTCAGAGAGAATGAGAGCAAGTCTGTCTTTTAAATGCGCAGAACCCTCTACCCTCCCAGAACAGCCGGTGAGCTGACTGCCACTGCACTGCGCCGCGGGACAGCCAGGGTAGAAAGCCACGGTCTGGTCTTGAAGGATGAAGGCTGCCCTTGGACCCTCCCACACCACCTTTAGTGTTAGGAGAGCTCAGCATTTCTCCAGCCCCTCCAGAATGCCGCAGGAAGACGATCCCCCTTTCCTCCTCCTTGCAACATCAGCCTTTAGAACAATATTTTTAAATGCTGCTATTACAATAGCAGGGACTTTGTATCATTGTGTGAAATGTTTCCTTCCACTCCCTACTTGCCCTCTGCAGCTTTTTCAGAAGCTGCAAATTATAGGAGTGACTTGGACATTCATAAATACCATGCTTTTTCTCAACTTTGCAGCCTCATTTAAGATGTTAAAAGCAGCATTACAGGGGCATAGGCTTTGGAGACAAGGAAGATGGGGTCTAGATGTGGATCCGGCCGGCCACCTGCCTGTCTTGCAACATACTCGGTTCCACCTCGGCTTTCTCTTCTGTAAAATCGGGATTACAGCGTTTGCTTTTCAGGGTGTTTATGGAGGCTGGGCTATGTACGGAACACCCTTGAAACAGTGCCTGGAACGTAGGGATACTCACATAGGACTCAGCAAAGTCAGTTACTCCTGTTATTTTTACTAATGAAAATGTTCAATTTCCAGAACCAATTTAAAATCCATTAAATTTCTTCTTCTCAGGAAACAAATGTCTTTAAATGAGACCTGCCTTTTCCCTGCTTGCTTTGCCTGGGATATGGGGACATTAGCCTAGTTGTCACTTTGCACTGCTGATGTGGACCTTATCATAGGCTGGTGATTCCTCCCTGGGAGGAATAAGAGAACCGGTTTAAAACCTCTACCAAGAATATCCAACCTATTTTTTTCTCTGAGGCACATTGGAAGAACAGGAGTTATCTTGGGCCACACAGTAAACACACAAACACTAATAAAAGCTGAAGAGCAATTTAAAAAAAAGGTCTGTGCATACTTTTTGTCATACCTGACATCACAGATAAGCAATAAAAGTCCTCCCAAAATCGGTATGCCGCCCGCAGGCTGCAGGTTGGACACCTCTGCAAAACATTTCCCTGTGATAGGACATGAGTTTTTCAGCTGCTATAACGTAGAGGGTCAGCGAAACAGAGAGGTCTGGCTCTTCCTATTCACAGCCACCACCATGGCTGGGGGTGTTCAGTCCCACACCCAGGCTCAATTCTGCTGAAAATATTTCACCAGTGTCCTAGCGTCAGCTGGGATCCTGCCTTATTCCCCTGCCTCTCTTGAGACAACTGGGTTTTGTCTGTTGTGAGGCTGAAACTCACCTCTCCGTGGGCAGGAACTGTGCCTTATCCTAGTAGTCCCTTGACGCAGACCGGTGCTCTGCTCCGATTTCCAGTCCATTGGTTCAAGCCTGGCTGTGCATCACAGACTTCCTGAGGTGTGGTGTCCTAGTAGCAGAAGGCCACTTTGGGCCCCATTCCTCTGGGTGCATAAGGATGGAGGGTTCTCCAGCTCACCTGGGGTCTCTCCCAACTGCACTGTCCTTCAGCATCTGCAGGAAGCCGGCCGCCCAGAATCCGCACCATCCTTCTTATCTCATGCATTCCAGGCTTTGCCTTCCCCACTAGGTCCTGTCCAGCCAAACCTACCCAGCCCTAAGGCAGGACATCCAAATTCAGAACTGACTTTAGCATCTCTTTTGTTATTGATTGTGGCTGGGTGAGTGGCATCTGCCACTGAGGTACAGAGAAAACCAGTAGGTTAAGAAGATCCCTTTCTTTTCTTTGTTTTGCTTACAGCGTCTTTGTCTTGATGCATTAAAAAAAAAAAACTCTTTGATTAAAAATATCTATAACATTATTACTGACAACAATCAAAAAGAAAACCACAGAGAACACAGGAAAAAATTGAATGAAAAGAAAAAATTGGCTAACGATCATGTCACCCATAGATAATCATTGCTCTTTTAGAATTGTTTTCAGGGCATGGTGGCTCACACCCATAATCCCAGCTCTGGGAGGCCAAGCCAGGTAGATTGCCTGAGCTCAGGAGTTCAAGACCAGCCTGAATAAGAGTGAGATGCTGTCTCTACTGAAAAAAAGAAAACTAGCCAGGCGTGGTGGCGGGCACCTGTAGTCCTAGCATCTCGGGAGGCTGAGGCAAAAGGATCGCTTAAGCACAGGAGTTTGAGATTGCTGTGAGCCTACGATGATGCCAGGGCACTCTACCCAGGGCAATAGAGTGAGACTATCTCAAAAAAAAGAATTTTTTTCAATTCACTAGATATTACTGAAGTTTCAGTTATACAAAATGAAAAAGTTCTGCAGATTTGTTGTACAGCATCATGGCTCTAGTGAGCAATACCGTACGCACACCAAAAATTTTATCGGGGAGATCTTTTTTTTGAGAGAGAAAGAGTGTCAAGCTATCGCCCTTAGTAGAGTGCCTTGGAGTCATAGCTCACAGCAACCTCAAACTCACGAGCTCAAGTGATTCTTTTGCCTCAGCCTCCCAAGTAGCTGTGACTACAGGCACCCACAACAACAGCCAGCTATGTTTGTTTTTTTTTGTTTTTTGTTTTGGTTGCAGTTATCATTGTTGTTTTAGCTGGCCTGAGCCAGATTCAAACCCACCAGCCTCAGCGTACTGTGTCCGTGACCGGGTGCCGCCAGCAGGGGAGATCTTATGTTAAGGATTCTTAGCACAGTTTTAAAAAAATTGGAATCCCAGCTATTCAGGAGACTGAGTTGGCAGAATTGCTTGAATTTAGGAGATCCACGTCAGCCTGGGCAATGTGGTGAGAACTTGTCTCCAACAATTAGTTAATTGAATTAAAATTTAAAATATTGAGGAATCATTACATGTATGCATACGCACATATCTATTCTTTTTGAAACTTAGCAGTAGTTTATAAATTTTTAAGCTTCGAAACAAGGAATGAAAATTTTCAAGATGCAGAAAATCCAATTAAGGTTATTGTTCCACTGCCAAACACGTTATAAATGTTGAGAAAAGTGTTTATTGATAATCACTTGGAAACTTGCTCTTGATTATTTAAAATTATTAAAGTCATTCATGTTTCATAATCGTTCTGGGAAGTGCTTGGAATCTCTTAAAGATTTTGTAGTTAGCTAACTGGAAAATTCATGTTTAACCCCTTTTTCTATCATATGACATCAGCCTACGTCCATAATGTGTCTGAGTTTCTGAGTCATCATCTTTAAAACTGAAACATGTGATTGTTATATACTGAGCATAAAATATGGTTAGTGCGTGTTGGGTCACTCTCAACGTTACGCATGACCTATGACATCTTATGTACAGCACCTGCCATTAGCATTTAAGCATGACTTTTGCATCTCTCTCTTCCTATCTCTCTAAAATTAGAAGTTAGAATGCTGATGAATGCAAACGAAATCAGGATACCCAAATGTACCACAAATAAAGAACATTTCTAAATTGAATCCACCAGTGATTTACAACAAACATGTTGAGATCCTTGGTGTTAAAATACACAATAAACTGGTAAGCACCAAACCAAATAAGGTGCTATTATTTCAGAAATTACATTAAATGGAGGGTTTATTTCTCATTTTGCATAAATCTCACCCAGGTGGGTAAACATTTTGCAAGTTTGGATACCACCTGACAAGAAACAATTAAGAAACCCAGTATTTAATTTGTTAATTTGTTACCTGACTGAATTAAAGATAAATTAAGCTGTGTTCTTTATTTATTAGCAAGATTCAAGGAAGCAAGATTTCGGGAAATAAATAGAGTTGAGTTTCTTGGCAACTGATTTTAATTATGAACTAACTTTCAAAGACAGCTCCCCATTTGTTCTGTTTACAATAATCTCAGAAAGCAAATCTCTGAACTATAATTGATAGCTTTCAGACAACACCCTTCATCTCAAATATTTGTTTATTGCAAAATCTAAATAGTAATCATCTAGGCATGAATTACAACTTGTATTGATTCATAAAACTAAATTGCCAGTAATTATTTAAATAATAATAAGCATTAAGATATGTAAATAAGTAATTATTATATGTGAAATTTCTAATATTTGCAAAACGAAGTTATAATTAATGAGAATTCACTGTCAGTATCCATGGCAAATTAGATGACTGTTATTAACAGGCTGCAGAACAGTATAATTAAGCTTTTTAAAGTACCTAAAATTATTTTTATCATTGCTGACCTCAGAATTTCCTGATGGAAACTTTATCCCAACTATCAAGATGAAAGAAAAAACATACTCTTTTGTCTATCGTCTTGAAACTTTCACTTCCCGTGGTTCAATCTGAAAGATAATGCATCTGCTTAACATCAAGCAGTTTTTAGAACTCTCCTTGAGAATTTTCCACCATCAGTGATTCATAACCACCTCCTTTATGTGATCGTATGATATATCTTTTAAAGTCTACATTTTAAAGTTATTTCAGGGGCCCACTTAATCAGGGTTACAGAGGCAGCCGTGGGCTCGCCTTCATCTCCTCCCCACTTGGGTTCCGTCTCAGCATTCCTCGACCCCGTCTGCTACCGGCAGTTCAAACCATGCTTTACTAGCATGCCTTTGACCAAAAGAATAATTCTGAGTTTGCACCATACCATGTATTTGGAGAACTTAAAATAAGTAAGAACAAAAAATATTTTTATAAGCTACAAATACATGCACTACAATAAATACAAAGAAAAAAAGAAAGAAAGAAAAACCTAATAACATTCTTTTTTTAAAGATTTTCTTTTTATGCTGCAGTTCCACTGTTGGTAATTTTAAATGATACTCAGGAAATAAATAAGACTGTCAGAGAATAAGCATTTATTACCCAATGCGACAAGTAATAGTTTTAGATCAGGAATGGGATTAATCGGAGAGAGGTGAGGAGACTCCATGCAGACAGGCACGAGGTCTGGGCTGTCCGCTCATCCTGCCCTGCACCCAGCATGCTGGGGTGCGGTAAGCACTCAGAGAAATGTATTAAAGACAGAAACAGACAAGGGAGGAGTGGGGAAGAGGAGAGCTGAGAACAAGCAAGAAAAACAGAAACTGTTATCCTCATGTAAATCAAGGTGCAGCCAAATCTGGAAAATGTCACGGCCCGAGAACTAGGATTAACATGATCCCACCCTCTCACCCTTAATAAAGCACAAAGTTCAGGGAGACGAGCATCACTGCTGAGAAGCCCGTCAGTCTTGGCTAACCGGATTCATTTGATCAGCAACCCCTCTCCTGCCATGTCGGACTGTGACTTACGGTTCATTCAGAAAGATTACTTTGCACACTGGCATCATTCTTTTCCTCTTCATGTGGTACAGGAAATGGAGATAAAAGGTATGGTAAATTCCTTTTCACAGTCTTAGCAGAGAAGGAAAATAGCTTAATATCTCTCTGTAATAAAGAATGCAAATTCATTATTCCATTATTAGAAGCAGGGTAATTTATTAAAATGTTAACATTAAAATATTAGTTTGTGTTCCCCAGAAACATCCTAGAGAGGATAACTGGATGATGAAACCCTAGCAATAAACTCCTCCAGTCTCCCTAAAAATTTCCAGACTCCAGGTCACAGAGACCAGCAACCTGCAGAGACCACATAGCCTGGAAACATTTGAGGCTATGTGCCCAGTGATGGCAGGACCTCTGTATCCCCTCCACCCTGTGTGACCCTGAGACTGTGCCCAGTGATGGCAGGGCCTCTGTAGCCCCTCAAGGCAGTGTATGACCCTGAGACTGTGCCCAGCGATGGCAGAGTCTCTGCAGCCCCTCCACAGTGTGTGACCCTGAGACTGTGCCCAGCGATGGCAGGGTCTCTGCAGCCCCTCCACAGTGTGTGACCCTGAGACTGTGCCCAGTGATGGCAGGGTCTCTGCAGCCCCTCCACCCTGTGTGACCCTGAGACTGTGCCCAGCGATGGCAGGGTCTCTGCAGCCTCTCCACAGTGTGTGACCCTGAGACTATGCCCAGCGATGGCAGGGTCTCTGCAGCCCCTCCACGCACTGTGTGAGCCAGGGCCTCAGTAAAGTCAGTGGACAGCAAAATGAAGATTCCCACATTCACATTCCATGGTGGGGGGCACAGAGAGCAAGCGGTCAGCCTGGCAAATGAGGGAGGGAAAACAAGTTGGAAGGTGGCAGGCAGAGGCATAGAGCCTGAGGAAAGGACTAGGGCAGGGCAGAGGGGCTGGGGCACTGTCTGGAAGGAAACTCACTGAGGTCTCTCTAGGAAGGGGCTGTTAGAGCAAAGATGAGAAGCAGTTAGCCTGGGGGGAATGGGAGGAGAAGCAGAGAAGCGTTTGGGAAACAAAAAAAGTGGGAAAGGCCCATGAAGGATGAAAGAGAGGCTGGCAGCACAAGCAGGGCCCCCCCCCACCCCCCACCGGCCCCTGGTAGGGAGGGAGAGCTTCACACCGCGGTGCTGAGCTGATCCCTGGGAGGGGAGGCAGAGAAGGAGGTACCTTGTCACCAAGCACCCCAGCCCACCCTGCAGCCCTGAATAAATCTCAGGCAGACTGGGATGAGCCTGCACAAAAAGCTGCTCTTCAGAGGCGCCCGCCGATGCGGGAGACACAGCCTGGCTCTAGGCAGGGCCGGGGAGCTGTGAAGCAGGCTCTCAGGAAGGCCACGCAGTAGAAGCAGCCTGCCTGCTGTGCCCAGGGAGCACCAACGAGGGTGTGAGCCAGAGAGCGAGAGGGAGAGCGGCAGAGCCTCAGAGAAGCCAGGGCTTGGCTGGGACTGAGGGTGCTCAGCCACCGCAAGGGCTTCAGCTTTTCACTCTGAGTGGCATGAATTTACCCCCAGTGAAAAGCACAGGGGTTCTGAGCAGACAGGACTCATTTCAGTTTTAAGAGCATCACTCTGGCCACTCCACTGGAAACCAGTGCTAAGGAGGGCAGGGTAAAGGCAGGGGACACACTAAGAGGGGCTGCGGGGTCTAGGTGAGGGCCGGGGACCAGGTTAGGGTGGGAGGACCAGGTGAGGGCCAGGGACGAGGTGACAGCCAGGGGGCTAGGTGAAGGCTGGGAGAGCAGGTGAGGGCTGAGGGACCAGGTGAGAGCAGGGGCAGGTGAGAGCCAGAGGGCTAGGTGAAGGCAGGGGGACCAGGTGAGGACTGGGAGTCCAGCTAAGGGTCAGAGAGCCAGGTGAGGGCCGGGGACCAGGTTAGGGTGGGAGGACCAGGCGAGGGCTGAGGGACCAGGTGAGAGCCAGGGACGAGGTGACAGCCAGGGGGCTAGGTGAAGGCAGGGGGAGCAGGTGAGGGCTGGCAGCCAGGTGAGGGCAGGGGCAGGTTAGGACTGGGAGTCCAGCTAAGGGTCAGGGACCAGGTGAGGGCTGGGGGTGCAGGTGAAGCCCAGTGGACCATCCAAGCTGGCGTGTCTGTGTGGGAGGAGGAAGTGACAAGATGGCCCAAGGACCGCACATGGAGTGTAAGCGAGAGAGGGAAGTTGCATGTTTCCTAGGTCAGTGGTGACAAAGCACCACCCACCGAGCGACCTACACAGCCAGACATCACCACCTCACTGCACTGGTGGCCACAGGTCTGATGTCGCTGTTGGTTCCTTCCTGTGGCCACTGTCCCGGCTCTGGCAGGCCCAGGCGTCCCTTCCCCTGTCCCTGGCTTTCTCCCTCTGGGTTGACTTTGTCTTCCCCTTGTGCAAGTCTGTCTGCATCTAAATGTCCCTCTTGTAAAGACGCCAGTTACATTGATTTATGGCCTACTCTCACGGCCTCCCTTTTTACTTGACCACCTGCAAAGACCTATTTCCAGATAAACTGACATTCATAGACACTGAGGGCTGCAACTTCAACACTTTTAGGAGGACACAATTCTACCTATAACAGGATAAATCCAAGAGTTTAAACTGAAAGGATGGAGTTAGTTGTGTAGGCATGAATCAAAGTTCAGGAGACAGGCTGGACACAGTGGCTCTTGCCTGTAATCCCAGCACTCTGGGAGGTCGAGGTGGGCAGACTACTTGAGGTCAGGAGATTGAGACCAGCCTGAGAAAGAGCTAGACCCCACCTTTACTAAAAATAGAAACATCAGCTATGCGTGGTGGTGGGCGCCTGTAGTCCCAGACCAAAGAGGCTGAGGCAGGAGATCTGCTTGAGCCCAGGAGTTTGAAGTTACTGTGAGCTGTGATGACGCCATAGCACTGTACCCAGGAGACAGAGTGAGACTCTGTCTCAAAAAACAAAAATGAAAAAACAAAGTTCAGGAGACAGGTCTGGGCTAAAGATATAAATTTGGGGGGTGTCAACATATAAATGAATAATATTTAAACCCATAATGCTAGCTAAGATAAAGAAGATGGAGTGAAGGAACAAGCCCTTCGAAATCCCAGAGTTAAAGTGGGGGAGAAAAGAAACCACTGAAGGCGACGGAGAGCCACCCAAAGGACAAGGGCAAGTACAGGGGAGATGTTACTTGTCATAGATTGAGAGCTGGGCGCAGAACAGGCACTGTGTCCATTCAGTACACATCATCACTTATTTCAGCAACTCTGCAAAGAAAATATTACCCCCATTTGTGCAAATAAGCAGCACAAGCTGAGAGAGACGAATGTACTTAGGGCAGCCCAGAGTCGCCAGCTGCACCGCCTGGTCAATCCCCAAACCTCTTTCTCTCTAGCTCTGCAATCTTCGCAAAGCACTTTGCCTCTCTTTTCCTCACTTTCCTCAGTGGTTAAAAGTAACAGTCCCTCCCCTGTAAGATTTTTGTAAGGATTCAGGAAGGTAAAACTCTGAAAAAGGAAATGAATCACCAGGTCATTGCTTTTTCCTAAGAAAATCTCTGTAAATTAAGTACATTGAAAGTCACACAGCGCCTAAGAAGCAAAGGAAGATTTGAACTGCCAATTTTCTGCCTTCAAAGTTCTTCCGGTTTCTACCATTTCACAGTGAATGTGACTCTTTCCTTAGCATTTCCCCTAATTAGGGGAATTGATCATTTGGAAAAATGGAGAGACAGTTCTGAAAGGCTACATTAAAGATGTTTTACTAAATAAGAAATGAAGTTTGGGGAGGATAAGTTGTCTTACAAATGTGGAAGCAATAAAACCAAGAAGCACAAGAGAGCCCGGGCCCCTGGGTCTGGGATAGGCATGGGCTGCCTTGTCAGGGCCTCGTTCTGAGAAACGGAGCCCCTGGTATGAGCTTTCTAGGGGAACTAAGAAGATAAAGGCCTTTGCCTCTCTCTCTGTCTGCCTTACCTGCAAGTTCTTACCATCAGGGGCAGGATGACCATGAAAGTCTGTGCTGAAATAGTAATCAGAGAGAATCAGAGTAGGACACGTTCACAAGCCCTTGGTTGAAGAGGACTGAAACCAGAACAATCAGTATCAAAGACAATGGGGAAGTCAAGGGCAGTGGTGGTGAGGGAAGAGGGCTTTCATGCTGATTATGAAGAGGCCAAGTCATCCCAAGCAAAGTTGCAGTGAAGTAAAGAGAATAAAGTAGTTTTCAAAGATCCACAAGCCCAGATGACAGGAGATAAAGGCCAGAAGAAGAATCATGGAAAGTAGAGGTGACCGGAATGAATCATGTTCAAGTAGCTAAAGGGAAAATTAAATGAATCAAAATAGGATCATAAATCCTAGGGCTAGACAAGGCCTGTGGCATCATCTCCTTGAGTAGCTTTATACATGAAGGGCACTGGGGCTCGGAGAAATCGGGAGACTTGTCCAAGTCCTCACATCTGAATACTGGCTGAGCCAGATGTGAAGGACCAGGTCGTAAGTAAAGGGTCAACTCTGACAGGTTTAGGGAGAAAGAACACTGAACCCATGTCCAAAAGAGAGGACCAGTGGTTTGAGGAGAAAGAGAGAGTTTATCACTTTGCCAACAGAGGAGGAAAATGACAGACAGTGCTCTCAAAGTCCAAATTCCTGCTTTCTGAGCAGAAGCACAGAGCTTTTAAAAGTCCTGGTCCCAGAATCCTATCTTGGGCCAAGACAATCTTGTGGCCTCTGCCCAGATTCAGCCCATCTTCAGCTAAAAAGATCTTTCGACCTTCATCCAGATGATTCTGGTACAAACAACAGGGACATTCCCTGCCCCTCCAGACTACTAGCCCGGAGCAGTGACGTGGGTTTCAGTTCCCAAAACATTGGAGAGACAGGAAATATTTTTGCCCTTTTTTTAGAACATTCCCTCTGCAACAAACTTACTGACTGGTCTTTACTTTCACAGAGGAGGAAAGACTATAAAATCTATATGGAAGGTTCAGGTGGGAATTAAACCCAAAAGACACCTTGGCCAGGGGCAGTGGCTCATGCCTGTAATCCCAGCTTTTTGGGAGGCTCAGGCCAGTGGATCCCTTGAGCTCAGGAGTTCAAGACCAGCCTGAGCAAGAGCGAAACCCCATCTCTACTAAAATTGGAAATATTAGCCAGTTACTCAGGAGACTGAGGCAGGACGCTTGCAGCTTGAACTCAGGAGTTTGAGGTTGTTGTGAGCTATGATGATACCACAGCACTCTACCCAGGTCGACAGAGTGAGACTTTGTCTAAAAACACCACCCCACTACCACCAAAAGGACACTTCACCATCCACAGCACAGGAAAACACAGGATGAAGGACCAGAGAGTAGGGACATGGGAAACACCGTCTCTCATTCTGCTTGAAAAAATATAAGGGCAGACCTTTGAGAGCTGCCACAATGGGTAAAGGGTTCCTAAATTTAATATTTGAGTGTAGGAAGCCTATGAAATCTACAAATTACTTTATTAAGTAAAAAGAAAAAATAATTATCTATAAAAGGAGAAATAGTTCAAGTGTTTGTTTTTTTCTAAATAGCTATTCCACATTTTTTTTATTGAAGAAGCAAACTATATACTAAATTAAGCCTGATTTTATATATATATATAAAAAGTTCTTGGATGACTACCATGGTGTGGACTAGGGAATTCAGCTCAAAATTTATAGCACTTATATAGAGTTTTTTTCTCCGTATTTCTCATGTTTGTATTGCAGTAATGAAGAAATATGGAAGCCGTCTGGTGGCCAAATAATATCTGTAAATTCCCATGGATAAAGCCTCCCCTTTATATTTCAAAGTTATTAAGTTCAAGTCCGGTTATGGTTCTACTTTTATGAGTTTTTCCCCCATCGATGCAATTATTGATTGATTAATTCTTATTGGCTTTCTAAAGTAGAAAAAAATTATGGCTGAAATAAAATACTTTATGGAAAGGAAAAAATAAAGTACGTGTAGAGTGAAAATCTGAGAGGAGAGGTAAACCCTTGATTCTGGACATCCAGCTCTCTTGGGCACACAGGGGACACTTGGCTGAGGCGTGGCTTCAGGAGGGGACCAGCGTCGCCTGCCAGGCTCTTGTCTGAGCAGTGATGGCCCTAAGCAAGGCACAGCCCGCACAGCGCCAGCACCCCCTCAGCTCACTCACCCTTTCCATCAGTGGAACCTGAGGCTCGGAGGAGTCATAAGGCTTGCTCAGTGTCACACAGGGAGACACGACAAACCCAGAATTCAGACTGACTGTTCTTCTCTCTCGAATGCTGTCTCTCTTTTTTCTTTCTCCTTCCTTTTTTTTATACTTCTTACCCAAGCCAAATGATGTGTTCACGTAGTTGCAGCCAAAGGTTTGATGCAGATGTCCGTGCACTTGTCACAACCTGTGATCCGGACAAGAGCTAAGAGGTCAGACGAGTTGCAAGCTCCTCTTTGAAGCACTGCATTAACCACAAATAGAAACCAGAAACTATTTTTCCTGTGGGCTCCATATCTGTCTTACTAGATTCACCTCAGAAACAGCAACTTCTTTGGCTCCAAGGATCAGAACGTACATTTGGAAATGGTGGGGGAAGGGAGTATTAATTCCCCAGCGTCAGAGTCAGTATTTTTACCCCCTCGATAACTTGGTGTCTGCCTGTATTGGTAAAGCCCTCTCTCAGACGGAGGACAGTCTCCTAGAGGTTCACCTGAGTACCTTTGTACTCAGGAGGGGGAGTTGGTATTTCCCTGGAGAGGGAGATCACAGCCACACAAGACCTTGAACCTGGGAGATATCAATAAAGCACTGTGTCTACCTAACTAGTCTCCCATATTTTACACTTGGGAGATTATAGTCTAGAGGGAGAGTACAGACCAGGGCTAGAGCAAAATTACATACATAAAATAAATTTCATAGCTAAACATGCTTCATTAAAATGTCTAAATTCAATGCAGGCAGGGTGGCTCACACCTGTAATCCTAGCACTCTGGGAGGCCCAGGAGTGTAGATTGCCTGAGCTCAGGAGTTCAAGACTAGCCTGAGCAAGAGCAAGACCTCATCTCTACTAAAAATAGAAAAACTAGCCAGGGGTAGTGGCAGGTGCCTATAGTTCCAACTACTCAGGAAGCTGAGGCAGGAGGACCGTTTGAACCCAGGAGTTTGAGTTTGCTGTGAGCTGTGACACCACAATACTCTACCTAGGGTGACAGAGTGAGATTCTGTCTCCAAAAAGAAAAGTCTAAGTTCAACTATATGAAATTTCCTTTGGGGGAAGGTCAAAAATGGTTGAATTATAGCTATTTCATATGTTCGACCTAATGCATGTACCATGATTCCAGTGGAATGTCCATCAAATAGCAATGATGGACCAAACAAGCCTACTTAAGTCTTTATGATCTGAAAAATCACAACTCTTCCCCATATTTCTAATTTCTAAATCCAAAATATCCATTAATCATGTGACAATAACTAAAATACAAATGAAAACGTTCAGATTGGACTAGGGCTAGTAATTACTTTACAGTTATCCATTTGATTTTGCTTCTCACTTTTTGCAAAATTCTAGAATTTGTGCCTATATTTTTTCTTTCAAAATTGTTTTCACTCAAATAAACTCAGTGTACTCTATAGAAACGTGTTGTACTAAGCATTAGCTGATATTTCAAGAAACATGGAGTAACAAGATAAGAATTGGTGGAAGTTGAGTATGTCTTATCATGCCACATACAAGAGAAGGCCTGTGGCTCCAAGGCTCCTGAGTGTGCAACATTAATTCTTACTTACATGCCTCTCCTCATGTGGTTCACATCATTTTTAATGCTCTCCTCACTCATAGAGTCCAAAATATTTTCATGAAGTATTCTTTTGTTGTTGTTGTTGTTGAGACAGAGTCTCACCCTGTCCCTTGACTAGAGTACCATGAAGTCATTATAGCTCACAGCAACTTCAAACTCCTGGACTCAAGCAATCCTCCTGTTGCAGCCTCCCGAGTAGCTGGGACTACAGGCACCTGCCGCAAGGCCCAGCTAGTTTTTTTTTATTTTTGTAGAGACTGGGTCTCACTCTTGCTCAGGCTGGTCTGGAACTGCTGAGCTCTAGCAGTCCACCTGCCTTGGCCTCCTAGAGAGCTGGGATCACAGGCGTTAGCCACCAGGCCCAGTTCCTTTATTACTCTGGTTGATGTGTTGTCCTGTCTTCCTCAGTCTCTACCTATAATTTACTTTTAATCCCTTCATTAGTTTAGCTAATGTATGCATTTTATTAGTTCTAAGAGTCTAGACACATTGTGATTCTCCTCTTTGCTTTGGGGTACCTCAAATAGTGTTCAGCCCAGAAGAGGTATTTGAGAAGCTACAGAAGGAATAGGTGTTAGTAAGACGTAACAGGCATAACCTCTGGGCCTTAAACGTTTATATAAGACAAGTCAACATTTAAGTATTCCAACCTACTTCTACTAAAGCATAAAGATATTAAAGATACAAGATGACAATAGATTACATAAATGGTGTATACAGTTTTTAAAATGCTGTGTTTTCTTCAAAACCATCCAGAAGGAGGAAGGATTGCATAAACTTCCATCTAGTCAAGTGGAAGTTGGAAGCAGGATTGGACTTTGGTAGGATTTGGGGAGCACATATTGAGAATTTATCATTGGGCATGAAAAGGAGTAAAGATAGTCCAAAATGGTGTAACCGGAAGCTCTGCACTTTGTCCATGAAGCCACTTTAGAAGAATGGGGACAAGTGGTTGAGGAAAAGGAAAAAGAAATTTGTTACTTTTCTGGCAAAGGAGGAAAATGGCAGGTTATTGTCTCAAAAATCCAAATTGGATTAATCCCATTATCCCACTTCGAGGTAAAACAATCTTGGGACCTCCACCCAGATTAATCGCCTCTTCCAGGATTCCTTTGCGCTGTCTCCTGTGACACAAAGATCCAAATGCAGCCCCTGCCCCTCCTGGCTGTGGGCCTGAGACAGAGGCCCAGGTTTCAGTTCCCCAAAAGAGCAGGAGCCATTTTTTTTCCAGACCATTCTGTCTGTAACAAAGTCACAAGAGACTGGAACAAGGATAGACTTTAGGAGGAAAGGAAAGGTTTAGTATGACTATTCGGATGTTACTCCTCTGGGCTTCTGCGGAGAAGCGGTGAGTTGATCCCGGAGAGGCTCTCCACACGTTCTCATCACGCACTGCCCTGGGGCTGATGCGCTGAAGTAAGACGCCCCACAGCCTGGGATGGAATGTTAGGTGATATGAAGGGGGCAGAGGGGATTTGTCTGGAGAGAGAGATCAGCCACACAAGACCGTGAACCTGGGAGAGATCAATAAAGCCCTGTGTGTGCAGAGCCCGGGAGGGAGCCAAGCTGGGGTCCATAATAAATATCAGTGAGAGCAGAAAAGAAAACAATACCGAAGATGACAATGGCCCTCAAAGAAGTAATGGGTAGAGCAGTAAAAAATGATTTCAGAGATGGGAATAAGCAAAATAAAATTAACTGAGCCACAACAGCAAAAAGACCCCACTGAACTAGACCAGAATAAGAACTACTGTGATGTCTTACGGAGGAAAGGGGTCAGTGCAGGATAGAAATGTGTCCCCCAAAAGGAAAAACAATGAAAAATCAGATTCTTGGGAGGTGCCTTTGGGAAGGGGATGGATGTAGGGTATTGAAAAGGAAGGTAACTTTATTGTATAGAATTTTAAAGAATACCTCCTTTTACAAAGAATGATTAGACTCAAGCTACTTCCCTTCAGTCAGATGCTCTCCCCAAGAGTAACTTAGACACTCCTGGAGCGCCATTAATCTCTTTTGGTCCCTGGAGTGCCATTAAGTACAGGCAGCAGTAATTTACTAAATTGCATACTCGAAGCCTGAAAGAGTTAACGCGCCTCCGAAAGTGCCTAACATTTACCCAGGGAGTAATTTACACACTGGAAGCAGCTGGCTGAATATGGATTCAATTGTTTACTGTACTGCGGTCTCTCAGAAAGGAGGTCACATGCTTTCTCTTACTGAAAAGTTCTGGGGAACAATTTCTTTCATTTAAAAAAATATGCACCAACTGCCGCACTCTCTTTCTGTAATCTGTTTTCATAGTGCTAAAAAGAAAAGATGTTGATTCTTTGATTTGTCCGAGCAAACCACTTTCTTTTAATTTTGCCTTTGTTACCTAAAGGTTTGGGGGTTATATAGGTTTGAAGATATCAAGAAACCAGTAGAGTTGGGAACCATCTTTATTTCCTCTCTGAAAGAGGTCCTTCTGCAGGTTTGCACAAATGTTTGCCTTTCGCCTCTCGGCGCACTGGGCTACTTTAACACAGTGCTGTTTAATAAAGAAGAAAACAGGAAGACGTTCTCACGTGAATCCGTGCCGAGTTCCTCACAGCCAGAGTGCATGAGCTCCTGTGTTCGGGGTGCTCAAATGTCAGCAGAAGCATCTGCACGGGTACTAATATCTTTAAAAATTCCATCTGCACGTTATATCCCAGCACCATGGACAGTATGTTACAGGGAGAGAGGGAGGTCTCACTTAAAACAATCTTGTCACCTGAGGCGAGGGGTACCGCAAGCCAACAGGTGCATGTGAATTCAGGACTTTATAGGATGTGCTTCTGAGCTAGCTTTTAACTGCCAACATAATGACACCCTTTCCCAGGGTAGCTGAGAGCCAGGGCTCACTATGTAATTGCTTATATTATGTGTCTCAAGTGGAAATATTCTCAATCAGCATCTTCTGTCTGAGCTACAGAAATGTGTGATCATTTTTATTTATGTTTTATTCATTTGCTTAGAAACTCTGGGGCTACAAGGTCTCATTCTTCTTTATTAAATTAGGTCAAAGTTCATTTTATCTTTTCAAAAAAGCTTATTAAGTATAGTTACCAATGTACGCACAAGTTGTCATGTTAGGGGATTAGATTTTTTTAATAATTTTCTGTTACTTATCAACTATATTTCCTATGTGATATCCTGTCTCTCTTGATTAGTTGATATGCTGTGAGACTGACTTTCCTTTTTAGGTAAAATAACGTTTATTCTTTACATTTACTTCAAAAAAACGTTATACAGCTATATTGAACACAGACAAATTCTCCCGTAGTTTTAATGTAAAAAACTCTTCTCAAAAATCCCAAATCTTTGTACTCTGGATGTGTGCAATAAGAAAGGGAGTGTTTTAAAAACGTGTGAGAAGATCCCCCCTTGATCGCTACTCTTTGAAATGAGAAATAATTTTTTCCACTCTGATTGTCCTCGTCGATATGAGTCTCAATTCTCACGTGTATTTTAACTGTGAATCTACCTTCTCAGTGATGGAATAATGCTCCCATTGCAACAATCCTTCTTCCGACCCCCACTTCTCTGGCTGTCCCCTTTTTCGTCTGTGGGTCTCCAAAAGCTTCCTGGAGTCTCTTTAATCCTCCTTGGTTCTTTGCATTTTCCTGTGATCTCAGAACAGTTGGGAAGCACGCTACATTCCTGACAGCCCTTAGGCCACCTTTCTCTCTCGCCTATACTCATTCTATTGCTAACATGTTGTGTTTAGTACAAACACATGTAAATAAACGTATGCACAAAATTATTGATATTGTAATTGCGTAAATGTTCTTTTTTGCCATGAATTACAAAGCAATTTATAGAAAATGTATGCCTATAACAGTTATATAAAATAAGGAAATGTGAAATGGTATTATTTTCTATTCTATGGATTTTTAAAGATATTCAGGAAGAAAACAAAAGTGACTTCTTTTTCCTGTCTAAAATTATCCTGTGTTGTTCTCACATGCTTTGAATGAGGCATTCAGCATTACTCACATTATGAGTATATGTGTGTTTCATTTCATTGTGTTTAAAAAAAAAACCTTTTGCAAAGGATTATAAACCATATATTATTTGCCCATTAACCTAAAGCTAAATGGGAAAGAGCAACCTGTTCTAAAGCAAAGTAGTCTCTAGTCAATTACTGAGTAACTATTTCAGATTACTACAACATTAATAACATTAATGTACTACAGGCTTAAATTTTAAAAGAATGCCAAAACCTCATAGGCTTTTTATGACTTGTTTTCTGGTCTAAAACAAGTTGTGTAGGTATGTATGTATGTGTGTGTGTGTTTGTATGCATGTTTGTGTGTGTGTGCCTTTAAAATAAAGAAATGCATTTGACTGTGAATCTGTACATTGCTATAAGAAAGTAAAAATAATTCACTAGAGAATTAGAGAGAAGCCTTTTAAACAGAAGAACAAAGAAATAGAATTATAGTGGGAAAGAATGATCACTGCACAATCTCTGCTCTGGCCAATAGTGACGGCTACTGATGGGAAGACATCAAATGACATCTTTAGGCAAACGGAAATGTTCATTCACGCTTATGTGTCTCTGTTCTTCACCTGAATGACAGCTTATTTCTTTCAGAAAGGTAGTAATATCTTAGCACATAAGTAGGTACTTTACTGCTTTGAAAAATTTCACAATAGAATTTATATAATAGCATATTTTTACATGGTGATATTCACAAAAGAAAAAGAATCAAATGCATGTTAAAATTCCATGCCCCCCAAACATCACATGCTTCCTGGAAACAGCCCAAGCTTTTATTGTAACAAACCAGCTAAGGTTCCCACGGAGAAAAAACAATGGACTAATATAGGAATCTCAGGACGCGTACCTTTTATCTGCAGGAAGCTGAGACTGCTATACTGATATCAGGTCATTAATCATCATGAGGTAAAATAATCCTCATCTCTGAAATAGGCAGAGATTATTCTCTCGGTTTTATGAATGAGGAGAGGGGATCAGAGTTTAAAAGTCTCACCAAAAACCACATCAGCAGAGCCAGCAAAGAAACTGGTAATGCAAGTCCTAGGTCTATGCACGTCCCACCCTTGCTTTAATTTCTGCATAAGCAGAACGATAACCTCAGGTTGGATAACAGATGTATCCTAGAAGAATGCTTGCAAATTAAATGTTTGTCAGGCAAATTGTACTTAAATTAAACAATGAACAATGCAAAGAAACAAACCATGGATTTTTTCCCCCCAACATAAACAATCCTTACTTAACCTGCATAACACTCCATCATTTACCTGTTTTACAACTTCTGAGAATGATCTAATGGTTGTTTTAATGCAAATACAACTTCTACAGCAGTATTTTCCCTTTGGCTCTTCTAGTTAAGATATCTTTGTCGTTTTCTTTGCCTACCTTAGTTACCTGCATCTTTTCCTTTCATTCTTCTATGCATACCTCAGTCGAGAAGTGAGCCAATAGTCTCCACCCAAACACATGAGAAGACCCACTAGCCCCAGTCAAAATGTATCACGGGATGAGCTACAAATTCAAAGTTCCTGTTAGCACTCTCCCTGGCTGAATAACCCCTAGTTTCAATTTCTCTTATCTACCTAACGCATTTTCCATTCACCTAATGTCTGCCAGCCTCCTCTTTCTGCTTCCTATTGCACTAACACGAAGCCAGCTGCCCTCCCTCACCTTTTCTCTACTGCACTTGAAAAACATTCATTTCAGTTCCCGTCCCCTTTTCCCGCTGCATTCAACCTCTCTGTCCTTGCCCCCACTCCAGCCCGACTTCTCGGCTCCTTTGTATCCTGTTTCTCTGGCATTCCAGTCCTGCTCTGAGTGCTCATTCCAGTCCTGCTCTGCTGCTGCCAACACTTCGTGGAGTTTGTTTGTTCCTAATCCCAATCTTTAGTGTTGTCTTAAAACGATGAATAACATCTTCATCTCCAAAGTGTTACAAGATGCTTGTTCCCATCTTGCTCCAAAATGTCTTCTTGCCTCCACACCCTCACTCACAGCCCACTCTCACTTTTCTTATCATCTCCATGTGAATGTTCAAGTTCTGGGGTTAATTCTCTTCTCACTCAGTATGCTTTCCATGCCTACACCTCCCAGTCCCTATAAGATTAATAGTGAACATAGGAAATTATAGGTAGCCACTACAATGACATGGGCAGACATCTAGAGACACAGAGAGGCATTTATTGCACAATATAGTATCTAGTGAAAAAAATGAAAAAAATGTACTATAAAGACATTTGCCAAACTATGAGTGGCAGTAATGGTGCAATGATAAGAGAATGAGCATAGTTTACTTTCTTTCACAGTTTCTACAAAACCCATGAGCCCTAAATCCATATCTCCAACCGTATCATATCTCCCTTGAAGTCCCAAAAGAGTTTCAAAGCCAACCCATCCCAAAACAAAACCCATCAAATTTTGACCTGAACCAGCCTGCCTTCCACTGTTTCCTGTTTCATCCCTGACCTCAATCTTCTTCTCTGGACATTTCTCCCTTCTACTCTCTACCAAGGTCACGGAGTTAGAAAGTGGCAAAGTCAGAATTTGAATCTAGGCTGTCTGACTCCATCATCCTAAGCCCTTGGCAATCAGGAAATGCGAACAAAGCTTCCTTTGCAATTGTGTAAGGGGATCTGATAAGAAGAAAACCCACCGGAGCCCCTGAGAGAGGGATAAAAGGCTGCTCCCTCTTCATCCTGCACTACACCTGACTGTAGCGCTAAACAATCTTTTTCTCAGTTTGATACAGATTCAAAGGAATTGTGCTTCCCAGTTCCTCGGGTTGACAATCCTTTTACACAGCCTTGGCTATTTTTCACTTGATCCATTTGGCCACAGGTTACAACTGAGACCTGAGTAACGTACTCTCTAAATATGCACGCAGCACTGCCGTGGCCTGCCATTTAAAATGCAGAACTACAGCAGAATCACCTTTCAATTTAGTTATTTTTCTAAATTTCTGTCAGACAACAGCATAAGGAAAATGTCATAGCTGAAATACACATTTCCGGTTTCCTTTAGCTTAACAGTGCTAAGCAAAAAATAGATATGTGTGTATGTATGTATCTATATCGCCTCTCTCTCTCTCTGGATGCTTGGCAACGTTCAAGCAAATGTAATAAAGGTGGAAGGAAGTCGTGGAGCTTGCGGAGCAAGACATTGACAAGCAAAACATGGAAGGGACAGAGAAGGTAGAGAATGTTAACATGGAAGAAAAACAGAGGGACAAAGGAGAAGTGAAAATGTGGGCAGGTTAGTAATTAAATGTTGTAAGGAGTTAACCAAGGAAATGATTGTTTCAAAAAAAAAAAAATGAGAGTCAAAAGAAATTAAAACTCCCAACCCAATTTCCAAAAGAAATAGGATCCCTCCCTCGCCTCTTGTCCTCATGCCCCTGGTGTCTCTGCAGCCTCTCGATCTCATTTCATCTCACTCCTTTCCTCACTGCCGTATCTCTTTACTGCTCGAACTTCCTAATGTTCTTCAATTCCTTTCACTTGATTTTATGTTGCCTGGATCATATTTCCTGCTGTGCCATCATTATCATAGCCTAGTTCTCTCCACGTAATACATCATCTTAAATCTTTCCATTTTTAATCATCGTCCTCGGTTAGCAGCCCCTTGCCTCTCACTTTGCTAATCCTCCACTGAACTGTGGCTGTCACCCGTGTGGGGACTTTAATTCAGCAACAGCTCCTTCCACGCCCTCTGACTCTTAGCTGATGCAATCTGCATAAACCAGTTGGTGACCACCAAAGCTGGGGACAGTGCTGCTCTTTCTACAGCCACCGTCTCTCTGTGGGAGGTGATGATGAGGAGAGAATGATACTATCTAGCACTAATTGACTACAGACTATGTGCCAGGTACCTCTCTGTACATTTTACCTGAAATTCTCACTTAAACCTCACAGATCTCCTTCCAAAGTGGCACTATAATGAATCTGTTTCTAAATGAAGGAGCTGAGGTGCAGATATGTAAGGAACTTGCCCAGCGTCACATGATTTTGTTGCCATGGGTATAATTGTTTATTAGGGAACCAAAATGGAGCCTGCTCTTCCTTCTTACAGTGTCCTCTCTTGAGGACCTCAGGACACATTTATCGGTACTGAGCAGAAATGCCAAGGACATCAGCATCCTGGGACTGTGCACATCAAGAATCTTCAAATTTGAGAGTGTCCTATCCATGGGGCCCTCCTTCAGTAGTTGGCACATGTTTGCCTTATTCTCTTTCATAAGATTTTTAATTCTCTTGCATTGGGTCCTGCCCTTACGATCCCCAAATATCATGTGTTTGCTTATTAATGTGAGCCAGTTGTTCTAGTTACTATGTTGACTTAATTAGGACACCCTGGCTGTGGCCCCCACAGCAACTGGAGTGAAGCAGAGCATGGAGCAAGGGGGTGGGCCTGCTCAGGTCAGAACAATTTCCCAGGGCAGGCAACTGTCCAGAAATGCACAGGGACAGATGCTGAAGGAACAGGGCACAGCACTGTGTCTTGAGACACATGAGAGATGCATGCAGGATGGAGATGATTTTGTCTTGTTGGCCTCACCTGCTGGAGCTAGGTAGCAAGAAGGATAAAGTACCCAAAATTGTGGGTAGAAGCTGCTAGAAAAGATCTTTAATTTTTTTCTTTAGCAGTTTGCTGGAGAATAATTCTGGTATCCCACATACAATACCTCAGTTTTTGATATAAGGAGATTAATGTTAAGCCAAACTGGCTGTCTATGCACATGAAATAAAAGAGCCACACTGTTATCAATCAGTGTATGTTAGCTGTTCCCATCATTAATGATTAGCAATCTATTGCATGCAGCTTTGGGGTATTAACTAGCCAGCATATTATAAATGAATAGATACATCCCACCAAAACCTATTTTGAGATGCTTACATCTGAAAAAACAGCAAATAAGTGACTTGAGGGGTTAAAGAGTAGATAGGTCTTAATTAGGTAAAATGTGATATATAAATATTTTTATGAGAAATGCGTGTAGTATTTCTGGTTTCAGATAGAGTATTAAACTTGCTAAAAGCAGGCTGAATCTCATGTAGGAATTGTTCTGCATTATTGTATGTCTATAAATGATTTGTTACCAGATTATCAATATTTTCAAAGTCTAACCAGGGCTAACCTCTGCCCATTACATATGCAAATATCTCATTTAATATGCAGTGCATAACACTGAACAGCTACAAAAAGGAAGGTTGTTTTTAAGCTTATACATATTTCCTCTATAAATGTAGATATTCTATCAATGATACTTTTAAAGATTGCTATTTAAGCATCATTTAGCCTAATCATACATTGTAATTAATGAAGAAATGTAAGTATTTTTGGAAATATGGCCATAGAGCAAACAAAACAAGAAAAATGTCATCGGAAATGTCTGTCCTGACCATAGATAGGCTTCCATGTCTGCAATTGAGTAGATAGTCCTGAGAATTTACAACTCATCTAACTTGCCTTCAGTAAAGCTAGGTTTTTTAAATCCTTGAATGGTAATCCACTGTCTTCAATAAGATCTAACAGATAAATAGCCATTCTAGCCATTAGATTTATAGAAACTATAACCATATGACTTTCAGCCTGGAGAAAACTAGCAACCTAAAGTCCACCCGTTTACTAATTCTCCAGAGGTGCCAGGGAGCCACTCTAAGCCACAGGGAAGAGTTACACAGAGTCTCACCTGCCTGACTCGTCCTTTTGGTTAATACTGTTCAGTAACAAGCAGTATGCAAGCAGATTTTATCAATAGGTCCCTGCTGATGATAGAAGCCCACCCACAGCCTACTCTCTAATACTTACAGCTAAAGTAACCTGAAAATCACAAACTAATAATAATGGAACAACACTAGTGTGAAAGCATGGCACTCCTAACCTTAGAGAGCCAAGCAGACATTTGGAAAGAAAACAATGTCATTGAACAGAAGTATTGGTAGAATACAGAGTTACCAAATATTCACATAGTAATATACCAAACAATACCAAGTGAGTGATTCCATGTGGTAAAAGCATATATGAATAAAATAAACTAAGATAGTCATAAAATTGTTAGCAATATTTTGTTATCTCCGAGGTATACAGTGTATGTGTAAGGCTTTACTGTATTTTCTTTTTTAATTTTTTTTATTAAATCATAAACACATAGATCATGTATACATTAATGCATTTATGGGGTACAATGTGCTGATTTCATATTGAATTAGGAATGCTTACATCACACTGGTTAATATATACTTCATCTCATTTACTTAATTATTGTGTTAAGACATTTATACCACATGCTAATAGATTCGATTTGTACGGTTGCATTGTGTACCATAGGTGTGATCCCACCATTCACTCTCTCTCGGTCTGACCTCCCCCTCCTTTCCCATCCCCCCTTGTCCTTCCTTCAACTTGGGCCATAGTTGTGATCTATTCTTCATATGTAAGTGTGAGTGATTGTAAATTGGTTTCATAATAGTACTGAGTACATTGAATATTTTTTCTTCCATTCTTGAGATACTTTAGTAAGTAGGATATGTTCCAGCTCCATCCATGTAAATGTAAAAGAGGTAAAGTCTCCATCTTTTTTAAAGTTGCATAATATTCCTTGATACAAATATACCACTATTTATTAATCCACTCATGGGTCAATGGGCACTTAGGCTATTTCCATGACTTGGCTATTATGAATTGAGCTACAATGAACAATCTGGTGCAAATATCTTTGTTATAAAGTGATTTTTAGTCTTTTGGATATACACCTAGTAGAGCAATTGCAGGATCAAATGGCAGGTCTACTTTTAGATCCCTGAGTATTCTCCATACTTCTTTCCAAAAGGGCCATATTAGCTTGCATTCCCACCAGCAGTGCAGAAGTGTTCCCTTTTCTCCACATCCATGCCAACATCTGTAGTTTTGGGATTTTGTTATGTGAAACACTGTTACTGGAGTTAGATGATATCTCAAAGTGGTTTTGATTTGCATTTCTCTGATGATTAAAGATGATGCACATTTTTTCCTGTGTCTGTAGGCCATGTGCCTATCTTTTTTCAGAGAAACTTCTGTCAAGTCCCTTGCCCACGATGAAATGAGATTACTTGTTGTTTTCTTATTAATAAGTTCGAGTTCTCCATGGATTCTGGTTATCAAACCTTTGTCAGAAGCATAACCTGCAAATATCCTCTCCCATTCTGAGGGCTGTCTGCTTGCTTTATTTACTGTGTTTTTGGCTGTGCAGAAGATTTTTAGTTTCATCAGATCCCAGTAATGTATTTTTGGTATTGCTTCAATTGCCTGGGGAGTCCTCCTCATAAAGTATTCTCCCAGGCCAATTTCTTCAATTGTTTCCCTGCGTTCTCTCCAAGACTCTATAAAGAAACTATAAAGTTTCATGTCTTAAGTTTAAATCTTTTATCCAAATTTTTGTTAATGGTGAAAGGTGTGGGTCCAATTTCAGTCTTCTACAAGTTGCCAGCCAATTCTCCCAGCACCATATGTTAAATAGGGAATCTTTTCCCCAACTTATATTTTTGAAAGACTTATTAAAGATCAAATGATGATAAGTGTCTGGGTTTATCTCTTGGTTCTCAATTCTGTTCCATACATCTACCACTCTGTTTTTGTGCCAATACCATGCTGCTTTGATCACTGTAGATTTATAGTATAGTTTGAAGTCTGGTAGCATGATTCCTCCTGATTTGTTTTTATTTCTGAGTAATGTCTTGGCTATTAATGGTTTTTTCTGGGCTCTATATAAAATGAAGTACTATTTTTTTTCCAGATCTTTAAAGTATAACAGTAGTACTTTGATAGGGATTACCTTGAATGTGTAGATTGTTTGGGGTAATATGGACATTTTAACAATGTTGATTCTTCCCAGCCATGAGCATGGCATGATCCCCAAACCAGGAAAAAAACCAACAAGAAAAGAAAACTATAGACCAATGTCTTTAATGAACATATATGCAAAAATATTCAATAATATCCTAGCAAACAGAATCCAGCAACACATTAAATGAATTATACACCATGACCAAGTGTGTTTTATCCCAGGGTCTCAAGGTTGGGTGAATATACATAAATCTATAAATATAATACATCACATATACAAACTAAAAAACAAAGGCCATATGATTCTCTCAATAGATGCAGAAAAGGCTTTTGACAATATCCAGCATTCTTTCATGATAAGAACACTTAAGAAAATAGGTATAGAAGGAACTTTTCTTAAACTGGTAGAGGCCATCTACAGCAAACCCCCAGCCAATATCATATTGAATGGAGTAAAATTGAAAAGATTTCCACTCAGATCAGGAACCAGGCAAGGTTTCCCATTGTCTCTACTGCTTTTTAACATTGTAATGGAAGTCTTAGCCATCACAATCAGGCAAGAGAAGGTGATCAAGGGTATACAAATAGGATACAAAATCAATACTTATAAATCAGTAACTTTTATATATACCAATAATAGTCAAGCCAAAAAAAAGTCAAGGACTCTATTCCCTTTACAGCTGTGCCAAAGAAGATGAAATATCTGGGAATTTACCTAACAAAGTACATGAAAGACCTCTATAAAGAGAATTATGAAACTCTGAGAAAAGAAGAAGCTGAAGATGTTAACAAATGGAAAAATTAAAAAATGCAGGATTATGCATAAATTACTATCATAAACTGGAAACAATTTTACTTTTTTTAATCTCAGAACACTGAGCAGAATAGGAAACAATTTTAAAGCAAAAATGCATACAAATTAAACAAAGTATTTGACAAATGGGTGGGTTTTTTTCATGTACAGAGAAATAATTCTCCACTAAACTTCAACTTCTTATTAATAAAAAGACAGTGTGGCAGAAGAGGACCCCCAGGTACATCAAGGAACCAGGCAACAGGTACCCACTGCACCATTGGGTTCACCTGCTATGTCATTGCCTCTTGAGGCCCTGGGTAAATCCTTCTTGGATTTCTAGTTCCACAGTCTTATGTTCCAAGATTGAGTACTTTTATTTCTGATTAGATCCAGAAGTCACACTGAGTGTTTGACAGGAACTGTATGAGATCCAGTCATGTACCAGCTTCCAGACTAGGTCTAAATTCCAGATTGGGACCTGGAAGTGGAACTGCCTGTTCAACAGGAACAGAACTGGGACTCAGGCAAGATGGTGGGACCAGAAAGACTGTTCAGCTGAACTCTCCTAGAATGACTGGGGAAAAGAGAGAACTCAGTCATACCTGATATGGGGATCTTACCCAGAGTCATAGCTCAGACAGCCCAGTGAGGAGGTGGTGAGGAGGTGGTGCACATGATCAGGAGTAGTGGAAATCTAACAAATTAGACAAGTGATTGTGACCAGCTGGCCCCTCACAGAGGTCTGGGATGGGAAGAAGCCTTTCTGGAGTTTTCAGTTGTTGGGGAAAGCTGCCTATTGAGTGGAAAGCTTGGAAGAATGAGAAGACAAGGTCAGTATTTAGCGACCAGATTTGAATGCCAGTTGCAGTGGATTTGCCATAGGTTTGGTTGCTGGAAAGACAGCCATACTAAGAAGGTCTCAGCAGTGGAGGACTACCATTATGGGAAGGTTATGAAAAGGTCTTAGCAGGGACCTAAAGCATGGATGTCTTAATGCCACCTGCTAGGATCTGCACTCCACTCTTGGTAAAGGCTGAGGGACACCCACACTCCACAGGAACTGGAGTAAGAGTGCAATGTGAGACCTGGCCCTGAAGGATTCTCGTGAGCCTTAAGATCCCAACCTGGCAGGGACTTAATACTTAAGAAACAAACAGGTGATCTCTGAAGGCAATTAAGTTTGGAATAAGGGCCATAGAAGTTTCCGGCTGTGTTCTCTGTCTCCTAAAAAAAACCCACACGACCACCAGATATCCTTTTGACATATTGCCACATACTGTAATCAGGGGGAAGGACTTCATTTGAAACAAAGGATGCAGTGAGAAGTAAAAAGGAGGACAAGGACATGAACAAGAAGAAAGAATACATAGGGAAGAACGAACTGAAAAATTCAGACAACATGAAAAACCAAAACAGAGGAACTCCCACAAGGGACCATGAGGCAGCTACTGCAGAAGGCTCCACCTATAAAGAATTAATAGACTTGACAGAAAGAAAATTTACAAGATGGATGATAAAGACAATAAAAGGAATGGACAAGAAAATGGAAAGACAGAACCAAAAGTTGGATGAGAGATATGTAGAATATAGAAAGGATATGGTGTAGTTAAAGAAAATGAAGGAGACAATCAGGGAATGTAAAGATGCAGTAGAAAGTATCAAAAATAGGTTAGACCATGGAAAAGAAAGAACCTCAGAGCTAAAGGATAAAGTTTTTTAGTTAACCCAGGTAGTTAAAGAGGCAGAAAAGAAGAGAGAGAAAGCAAAATAGGTACTTAGAAAACTATAAGATACCATGAAGCATTCAAACATATGAATAGTAGGGATTTCTAAAGGGGAAGAAGATTGTCCCAAAGGAATGGAAGCCCTGCTAGAGTCTATCATGAATGAAACTTTCCAAGTTTTACTAAAGACCCTGACACATGCCTTTCAGATGGATATTGAGCCCCAGATCATCTCAACCCAAGCAGAGCATCTCCAAGACACATTGTAATGAAACTGTCCAAAGTCACAATGAAAGAAAAATTCAAGCAAGCAGCCAGGAGCAAGAGCCAACTGACCTACAGAGGCAGAGCCATTAGGATGAAAGCAGACTTTTCAACTGAAATCTTCCAAGCCAGAAGATCATGGTCATCCACCTTCAACATTCTTAAACAAAACAATTTCAACCCAAAATTCTATACCCTGCTAAACTAAGCTTCAAAATTGATGGAGAAATCAAACCTTTGCAGATATACAAGCACTGAGGGAATTCACCACAACCAGACTAGCTCTACAGGAAATACTTAGACCTATTCTCAACACTGACCACCACAATGCACCACCAACAAAGTAAACACCCAGAAGCTAAAGGTCAAAACTTAGTTTTCACAATGGCAAAAAGCATAAAACTACAAAAGGAATTTTCACAAAATAAGGTGAATACAATTCCACCACACTTATCAATTTTCTCAATAGATATCAATGGACTGAATTCATTACTGAAGAGGCAGGCACAGCCTGACTGACTGGATAAAAAAGCACAAGCCAACTATATACTGTCTCCAGGAGACGCACCTAGCCTGGAAGGACACATCAAGACTCAAGGTTAAGGGACAGAAAATGGTATTTTAGGCAAATGGAAATCAGAAGAAAAGAGAGGTTACAATCTTGTTTTCAGATACAAGTCGATTTAATGCAACTAAAGTTAAGAAAGATAAAGATGGACACTTTATACTGGTTAAAGGAACAATACAACAAGAAGACAATTCAATTTTAAATATTTATGCACCCAACTTAAATGCTCCCAGATTTATGAAACAGACCTTCAAGGGTCTGAGCAATATGATGTCCCATAACACTATAATAGTTGGGGACTTTAACATCTCTCTGACAGAACTGGACAGATCCTCCAAACAGAAACTAATCTAAGATACAAAGGACTTTGGCATGGTGGCTCACACCTATAATCCCAGCATTTAGGAAGCTGAGATGGGTAGATTGCCTGAGCTCACAGGTTTGAGACCAACCTGAGCCAGAGTGAGACCTCATCTCTAAAAATAGCCCAGCATTGTGGCAGGCACCTGTAGTCCCATCTACTTGGGAGTCTGAGGCAAGAGAATCACTTAAGCCCAGGAGTTTGAGGTTGCTATGACCTACGACACCATGGCACTCTACCAAGGGTGACAAAGTGAGACTCTGTCTCAAAAAAAAAAAAGATACAAAGAACCAAATGTGACCCTAGAAGAAGTGGGATAAATAAACATACACAGAACACGCCATCCAAAAGCCAAGGAATATGTATTTTCTCATCAGCCCATGGTACGTACTCCAAAATCAATCACATTCTAGGATACAAATCAAATCTCAGCAAAATTAAAAGAATATGCATTATACCTTCTCTCTTCTCAGACCATGAGGCAATAAATGTGTAACTCAACTCCAATAAAAACATTTATCCCCACACAAAGACTTGGAAATTAAACAACCTTATGCTGAATGATAGTTGGATTCTGGAAGAAATAAAACAGGAAATCATCAACTTCCTCAAACTTAACAATAATGAAGACACAGTTACCAAAACCTATAGGACACAGCAAAAACAGTCTTAAGAGGGAAGTTTATTGCTTTAGATGACTACATTTGAAAAACAGAAAGAGAACATATCAACAAATTCATAAACCATCTTATCAAATTGGAAAAAGAAAAATCTAATCCCAAACCCCGCAGAAGAAAAGAAATAACCAAAATTAAATCAGAGATTAATGAAATTGAAAACAAAAGAATCATTCAGAAAATTAATGAAACAAAAAATTGGTTTTTTGAAAAAGAAATAAAATCAATAAACCTTTGGAGAGATTAACTAGAAACAGAAAAGTATAATCTCTAATAACCTCTATCAGAAAACAATAAAGGGGAAATAACAACAAATGCCACAGAGTGGTGCCTGTGGTCAGTGGGTAGGGCGCTGGCCCTGTATGCCAAGGGTGGTGGGTTCAAACCCACCCCGGCTGAACTAGAACAAAAAAATAGCTGGGCATTGTGGTGGGTGCCTGTAGTCCCAGCTGCTCGGGAGGCTGAGGCCAGAGAATCACCTGAGCCCGGGAGTTGGAGGTTGCTGTGAGTTGTGATACCACAGCACTCTACCAAGGGTGATAGAGTGTGACTCTGTCTCTACAAAAAAATAAAAAACAAATGTCACAGAGATACAAGAAATCATCTCTTAGTACTATAATAGACTATGTCCAGAAATTTGACAATGTAGAGGAAATGAATTAATACCTGGACTCATGCCCTCTCTTTAGACTTAATCAAGAAGAAATTGATCTCTTGAACAGACAGATTATAATAACTAAGATCAAAGAAATAAAAAAAATCTCCAAACCAAAAAAAAAAAGCCCTGGTCCAAGTGGCTTCACACCAGAATTCTATCCAACTTTCAAAAAAGAGATTATACCCATACTCCAGAAATTATTCCAAAAAATTGAGAAGGAAAAAATCTTCCCCAACATGTTCAATGAAGCAAACACCCTGATAACAAAACCAGGAAAAGCTCCAACTAAAAAAGGAGAATTTCAGACCTATTTCACTAATGAATACAGATGCAAAATTTTTCAATAAAATCCTAGCCAATAGATTATAGCTACATATTAAAAAAAAATCATTCATCATAGTCAAGTAGTTTTCATCCCAGGCATGCAAAACTGGTTTAACATAAGCAAGTCCATAAACGTAATCCAATTTATCAACAGAAGCAAAAACAAAGACCATATGAACCTCTCAATAGATGCAGAAAAAGCATTCGATAAAATTCGACATCCTTTTCTAATTAGAACTCTGAAGAAAATAGGCATAGGTGGCACATTTCTTAAACTGATTGAAGCCATCTATGACAAACCCACAGCTAATATTATACTGAATGGAGTAAAACTGAAAGCTTTTAGAACTGGAACCAGACAAGGCTGTCCTCTATCACCACTACTATTCAACATAGTGCTGGAAGGGCTGGCTATAACAATCAGTTAAGGGAAGGAAGTAAAAGGGCATCCAAATGGGGGCAGAGGAGGTCCGACTCTTGCTCTTTGCTGACAATATGATCTTATACTTAAAGAACCCCAAAGACTCAACCACAAGACTACTGGAAGTGATCAAAAAAATACAACAATGTCTCAGGATATAAAATCAGTGTCCACAAATCAATAGCTTTTGTATATGCCAATAACATCCAAGATTAGAAGCTAATCAAGGACACAATCCCCTTCACAGTAGCTTCAAAAAAAAAAAAGAAAGGAAGGAAGAAAGGAGGGAAGGAAGGAAGGAAGAAAGGAAGGAAGGAAGGAAGGAAAAAAGACCCAGGAATATACATAATAAATGACATGAAGGAGCTCTACAAAGAAAATTACAAAACCCTAAGAAAAGAAATAGCAGAAGATATTAACAAGCAGAAGACCCTGACGATAGGGGATACCTGATTGTAAACAATACCCTTTCATCCATTCAACAAATATTTACTGAGCAGTCACTGTGTGCTAGATATTGTGCAAAGCACTAGAAACCCCCAAAATAAGACACGATACAACCCTGCCTTCCCAAAGCTTAAGGGAGGATGGGGGTATGTAGGTGTGGAAGGAGGGAGCTGGAGTTGCAGATAAAGTTAATAGTCTGTAAAGCTCCTAACTCAGACTAGAGGACCCGAGAAGCTTTGCAGAAGAGAGAAGGGCATCCTGAACTGAGTCTTGAAGGATGAGCCCAAGTTCACCCAAATAGATTGACTCTGGGTGGCACCTGTGGCTCAGCGAGTTGCTGGCCCCATGTACCAATGGTGGCAGGTTCAAACCCAGCCCCGGAAAAAAACAAATAGATTGACCCTTCTTCCTTTTGCCTCCCTATAAATTCCAGATATGTACGAAAGTCATTTGGGAGAATGAAACACCCCCCAATATATACACACACTAAGTTTGATAAGATGTTGGCCTTTAATTAAGCTATGCCTTTGTTTGTGTGGTTTTCTATAATTGTACCTTATTTTATAAATGAAATAAAATTAAAAGATTTTTCTAAACATGAAAAAAAAGTGGAAGAAATTACCATGCTCATGGCTGAGAAGAATCAACATTGTATGTCTGTACTACCCAAAGCATTCTACAGATTGAATGCAATCCCCATTAAAATACTGTCATCATACTTTCAAGATTTGGAAAAAATAATTCTTATTTTCATATGGAATCAGGAAATAACCTCATATTGCCAAGGCAATCTTAGTAATAAAAACAAAGCCAGGGTTTCACCCTACCAGACTTTTGGCTATACTATTAGGCCACAATGATCAAAGCAGCATGGTATTGGCACAAAAATAGAGACACTGACATTTGGAACCAAATAGAAAACAATGAGATGAAACTAACCTCTTACAACCACCTAATCTTTGATAAACCAAACAAGAACATACACTGGAGAAAAGAATCCCTCCCTATTCAACAAATGGTGCTGAGAGAACTTGATAATCACATGTAAAAGACTCAGGCTGGACCCACACCTCTCACCACTTACAAAAATTGTTTCAAGATGAATAAAAGATTTATATCTACAGCATGAAACAATAAAAATCCTCAAAGAAAGTGTGGGGCAAACACTTGAAGATATCAGCCTGGAGAAAGATTTTATGAAGAAGACTTCTTTGGCAATTGCAACAACAAAAATAAACAAATGGGAACTTAAATTAAACTGAAAAGCTTCTGTACAGCTAAGGAAACAACAACCAAATCAAACAGACAACCATGAGAATGAGAAAATATATTTTCATATTATGAATCAGACAAAAACTTGATAACTAGAATCTATAGAGAACTCAAATTAATCAACCTTAAAAAAGACCCAACAGTCCCATATATCACTGGGCAAGAGAGATGAATAGAACTTTCTCTGAAGAAGAGAGATGAACAGTTAACAAACATATGAATAAATGCTCATCATCCCTAATCATCAGAGAAACACAAATCAAAACTACCCTGAGATATCACCTAACCCCATTGAGAATGGCCCACATCACAAAGACTCAAAGCTGTAGATGCTGGCATGGATGTGGAGAGAATGGAATACTTTTCTACTGAAAACTAATGTGGGATGGCAAACTAATACAACCCTTTTGGAAGGAAGTGTGGAGAATCCTCAAAGAACTGAAATGAGACCTCCCATTTGATCCTGCAATCCCATTATTGAGCATCTATGCAGAAGAAAAATAATTTTATTATAAGGACATTTGCACTAGACTATTTAGTACAACTCAATTTACAGTTGCCAAAATGTGGAAACAGCCTAAATGCCCACCAACCCTGGAATGGATTAACAAGCTGTGGTATGTGTATACCATGGAATACTATTCAGCCACTAAAAAAGATGGAGACTTTACATCTTTTATATTAACCTGGATGGAGGTGGAGGACATTCTTCTTAGTAAAGCATCACAAGGATGGTGAAGCCAGAATCCAATGTACTCAATTCTAATATGAAGGCAGTAAATGAGCTAAAATAAGGGGGAGGGGAGTAGGGGAATGAGCAAGTGGGGAGAAGGGAGGAGGAGGGGGATGGGGGTTATGGTGTAGGACACACCTCTTGGGGGTGGAACACAATTATAAGAGGGACTTTATCTAACAAATGCAATCAGTGTAACCTAATTCTTTGTACCCTCAATGAATCCCAAACAATAAAAAAAATAAAAATAAAAAGACAAGGAAGATACTTTCTGTCTGAGCTTTTGGTTTAGATTGATCCCCTTCTCGTTCACGAGCAGGCAGGAGCAAACACACCTGCAGCCTGCCTGGGCCCTCAGCACAGGTGCATCCTCACTCTCTTGGCTTTTCCATTTCAGGGATTGTGGTGGGCAGAGCAGCGGAAATAAGTTACGTAAAGGGTTTCTGCCTAGTTGTTTTAATTAATCTGGGTCCCTGAATGACACACAGGCTTAATCGGGTGGTTTGGAACCTGTCGCTGTTAAGTAATTGGTTTGAACCCAAATGCAAGTTGTGATCAAAAGTTGTCACCGTCCAATGGCTACTCATTGGCCCATGTAAAAAGGGTTGGTGGTCTCAGTCTAATTCCGTACAGACCAGAGTCAGTCTCAAGAAAAGCATTACCTAAAGTAGCACTAATTGCTTGACAGTCTTAGCGGGAAAGAGTGAATAGAGTGAAATCTAAAGTCACCTTCAAAGTGAAGCTGAGGATGAAAATGGGCAACACAGCAGTGAAGGGGTTTCTTTTGCCCCAGACACGATGCTATCATGGGAAGACAGGAGTCCATGTCCAGAGATTTTAAACTTAACTCCTACTTTTGCAGGCCAGTGGAAGCTGAACTGAAGGAAACTGAAACTCTTGTAGACTTCTAAAAATCCTTAGATTTACCCTTCACAATCCTGCCTTTTACCTAGATGTCCCCTGGGAAATCTGAGCAAAGATATTTTACCAAAAGGCAACAGGCTGAAACTGACTGCTAAACCTTTAAAAAATCCTCAAATGGAGATCTAGCTTCATTATTACCAAACAGTGTGTGTTCATCACTTTAATTATAGGAAAAATCGATAGGGCATATAAAAGTACATGGCATATTTTATCTGACATTTGTGCTTGTTCACTTTATTAAGTATGCCTTTTTGAGCAGAAATAACAGGCTAGAATTTACCAAAGTCTCAGTACCTGAGAGTAAAGATTTCTCTTGCACTCAATTTATCTCCGGTGTGGTGTCTTTACCATTTCAAATAGCATGTTTTTAGTAAACGAACATGAAAACAAATTGAAAAAGCAATAATGGATGCGTTCTCCCATTAGTGCAAGCAGGCGGATTACTAATTCACAAATATTGAAACTAGCACTGATTGAGATGAATGAATTTCTCATAATTTAATAATGTCAGCCACACTAGCAGCAGAGACCTCCAGTAACCAGTGGCACTGGGAGAATTAGCGCGAGCACCAACTGACAGCTGCGGCGTCGAGGGAGCTGTTGATACTGTTGGTCTGCGCAAAACCTTCTCTGTCTGTTATGATAGTTATCATTTACTCTGTGTCTCTTTACCTTTAGATGATGCTCTTCTGAAATGGGTTCTGAATGATTTTCTTCTGAAAAAAAGACCAGCTGTCTGGTATTATGGCAACAAATTTTGCAAGTTGATAATTTTATTTTTAATCGGGTTTCTTTCACGATGTGTCACCTTGGGGAGGCGGTGTCTTTTTTAAAAGTGTACTAAACATTACTAGGAGCATTTTTCAAAAATTATCTTACCCAAAAAAGTTGACAACGTCACTTTATCACACAAAGATGAGAGAGATGCAAACCTGTTATTAAAGAAAAAATACCCAATGAAACACCTTTATATCGAGAATTTCTTGACAGTAAGAATGTACTAGTTAAGACATAGTTTTAAGCTCTATAACTCCAAACTTCTACCATGAAGCTTCATTAAAGTATATAAATTAGTACTTCTGTCAGAGATGGCATTAAGTATTCAATAAGAGTAGACTTAATGCAATTAATAGCAATTAAAATTATACTTTTATGATGTCAGCCACCAGCATTGTAAAGACATAATTGCCTGTAAGGACTTTTGTACCATATTTATCCTCTAAAACTGTCCAATTTATATGAAAAATGCCAAAAACATATCCCATATGGGTACCATTATCTTCTCGGATTTTTAGAAGTAATCTGTCTTATCCAGCATGTGCACATTAGGCTAATTTGCTTTAATTAGTTTTTTTCTCATTTTGTTAATAGGCATGTTGATGTTAAGTTTTAATTTCAGAGGTACAGATGCTAACTTCACTCATTATGTTCCTATTAAGAGGTCAGTATTCTTTGTAATAAGCTGGACTTAACCAAGCTAAATAGCATCGCTCTTCGAAATCTTAGATGTTATAGCTTATTGGACATAAAAACTACATTGCTGTTATAATAATAGTGAGCAACTTGAATTCTATCTAATTAATCAATAGTTAAATATGAAAGAACACTTCACTGTTTCTGCTGTGGCAAGACATTTCGCTATACTCGTAATAAATTAGATAAACTAATGAACTGCTTTCAGAAACACAGTCATTTGTGACTCAGCAAAGCATCCTAAGAATTAGCACAAATCTATGAAATGTTCTACATTTAAGCCAGGATGTATACAAAATACCTATGCCTGAAACTTTAAAAGACATTTGTATTAAAATAGTTTCATTAACCATTATTGGTTATCTTACCTATAAAATCTTCAATCACTGACTCCTGTAAAGAGAAATAATTATATATGTGCAAAGAGCAAAATGTAATTTAAAATGTTGCCGTTTGATTCTCTGGAGACAGAAAATTTTTTTATATGAGTAATTTAGAAAATTTAGCAGAGTCCCCAGATTAAACTTAAAAGACTTAGGGGAAATATTAAGAGTATAGTTGCTTTTTTTCTTCATTTGATAAATATATGGAATGTTTAGCTTCAAGTTTGTATACATATCTTCCCATCATGAAAGATATTCGTTATATTCATACCACCATTTTCTCTTCTTAGTTTATTTTTAAGAGTTTTACTACATTTGTACCCATTATTAAATAAACCACATAATTCCACAATTATAAAGTTTTAATAAAATCATAGATTGACTTAAATTATGAAAATATATTTTTGAAGTATATATTTTTAATAGTCAATAAAATAGTTATCAGGTTTTTTGAAGGTAGTATCTTTTGGGAAATCCCCTATGTACAGTCCAAATTCAGGGAGAGGGGCATGACACGGATTAACAAAGGGAGTAAAATTTAAATTATTCAGGTGTCTTTGAATAGGAAGGAGATGCAATAAAATGTTATTGAAACATAATTATTTTAAATAAGTTGTATGTTATAGGTGCTATTTTATTCTCAACATCTATCTGTCAATAAAAAGATACACATTCTCTGGATGGTGTATAGAAGAGTATAGTGGCTTCCTAAAACATCGCTTCTGTTGTTTTGTTTTGTTTTGCTTTGGTTTTGTTTTATGATTTTTTTTTCTTTTTGGAAACTCAATTTGTTCTCTATAAGCTTCCCTTTGGGCAACCAATAGTTATATTGATAAAATTTATATCATGTAACTAAAAAAAATCATCAAGAAATCAGCAAAATTGAAGGAGGCAAAAACTCAACTGCGTGACTCATCCTTTTTAACATATTAGTCTCCAGGACTAAAGCAGCTTTCATGAGCAAGAATGTTCAGCTAACGAAAACACAGTCGGCAACTGAAATTAGAATAAGTGAGGATGTAGTGTTCCTGACAGCCAATCACAGAAGGTTTTCAGATGCAATTTGAATGTAGCAAGTTCCTTTTGTCTCTGTTATATTATGAAGCATAGTGATTGTTATTCCCTGGAATTGAACTACCCTTATTTATATTTAGATTCTTATTTCTATGAAAAATAGAATGAATTACACGTCTGCCTTTGTCCCATTTGTACAGTGACCTTACACATTGTTGGTAACAGTGGGATGAGTGCTGGAGAAATAGGAGAATGGAAATGTATCTGGATACGTGAAAGCAGCCCACTTACAAAATGGAAGCACAAATTTTATTTTTCATTACAAGTCATGCTCAAATTACAACCAGTTTATATTTCAAAAGGCAGTTACAAGGGAGTTGATTGTTTCGGTACACAATTTCCCATAGAAATTATTGTAAATGGTTGTCCTAACCTCTTATTCAATTATGTTCAATTGAATTCTAAAACAATCTTCTCTTTCGGGATGTGTGTGTGTGTGTGTGTGTGTGTGTGTGTGTATAGGAGAGAGGTACTTTTTCTTTAATTGAGCACTTGCTATAGATTAGCCTCTGTGTCCAGTATTTTATACCTACTTGCAATCCTGTGAGCTCAATACAATGAATACAATCACTTTGTAGGAGACAAAATAGTTATTGCTTTCAGGATTCAAAACCAGATTCTTTAACTCAGAGGTGGCCCAGATATCAAAATAAGTAAGATTTATAGGGAAATCTATCTCTTCTCACAGGTCCCAGATGGCTCTCTCAGAAGACTAGGAGAGTTCGGTCCCCTCAGTGACATCGCACTAATCCTTCCATTCCTAACATGGACTCCCTTCCTCCTCAGGCAAACTCAATAATGCAGAGCCATTGGTCACTGCTGGGTGTCATGAAGAAAGCCTTCTGATGGGGGGAGTTTAACTTTCCAGGCTCTGTAGAGAATCCAGGATTGCTAGGATAAAAACAGGTGCTCTCTGCCGTCAAGCTTACCTTCTCCTGTGGGAAGAAAGACAAGGTTGGACAGCAGTAAGCAGAGTGGTCAACCGTATAGCCAGAGAGAGGTTCTGGGAGCCAGTTGGTGGGGTGGGGAGAGCACGGGGAAAGGTCAGCTCACCTGGGAACATTAGGAAAGCCTCCTGAGCAGCGGCTTTGACCTGAGACTGAATGATGACAGCCACTGTGAGACCTAGGAAGAGAGCTCAGAAGTGAAACGCATCAAACACAGAGACCCAGAGAGGACAACGAGTTTTGGGAAACAAAATGGAAGTCAGGGTAGCTGAAGCGGAGAGTGAAGAGGGAAAGTGAGGGATCCGAGTGGGGAGAGGAGTGCTGGTTGCCCTGGGATCACTTTGAGGGAAGAGGGGCAAACTTGATTTGAGTCCCGTTGTTCCCCCACCATTTGGGGGCACACATTTCAGGAGGAATGAAGAAGTTAAGCAGACAGACAATAGTGACTTGAGCCAAGTTTATTCCAGAAGCACTTAAGAGACTTGCTCAAGTTTGGGTATGTTTCCAAGTAGAAATAAATGAGAGTCAACACAATATTGATGATGTATTGGATATGGGACCAAGGGTGGCCATTAATTAGGTTTGTGGTCTGAGAAACCCAGTTTATGGGGGAGTATTGACCAAGAGAGAAGAGCTTTCCAGGAAGGGGCCAGTTTGGACGGGCTCTTCTGAGGACTGAGTGATGAGTGACTGATGGTCCTCTCAGCCTATCTGTAACCAGTAAGTTACCAAGGAACCCTGGGTTGGAACTTTAGCCATTGTAATGGCTGAATGGGGTGAAGTAGGGTTGAAACAGATTTGGGAAAGAGGAAGAGGGTGCCTACAGTGATGAGTCACACTTACTGTGCACATCAGCCCAGTCCTAATTCTCAGGTTGTTTTCATCCATTCAACGTACGACATCATGAATTGTCTTAACACCTCTAATTGATTTCTAAATAGCTTACTTTTGCTCATGTCAAATGAAGCAGAGGTGAAAGTGACCTTTTCCCATTTTATATTTATTTTTATTTTTGGGAGATAAAGATAGTCTTGCTCTGTCACCCTAGCTAGAGGGCAGTGGCATCATCATAGCTCACAGCAACCTCAAAGTCCTGGTCTCAAGAAATCCTCCTGCCTCAGCCTCCTGAGTAGCTGAGACTACAGGCACAGCTATAATGTTCAGCTAAGTTCTTCTATTTTTAGTAGAGATGGGGTCTCACTCTTCTCAGGCAAACTATTGACCTTAAGCAATCTTCCCTCCACACCCTTCCCAAGTACTAGGATTACAGGAGTGAGCCACAGTGCCAGGCTGACCATTTAACCATTTAACCTTGATGGATTATATTTGCAATTCAGTCCTTGGCAGAGAAGACTGGGGCTCCCTTTGTATGTGTGATGCCTTTCAATGAAGAAGAAAACCAGGGACCACCTAAATGGGGTGGGTGAGTACATACATCCATGGACTGGTTTAGTATTTCCAAAGTGCTGTGAAGAAGAAGATTCATGTGTGACATCATGAGATCATTTGCAGCCTCATATTCCCTGTAGGGGAGCCCGGAGCCCTATGGGGAGGGCTTTCTGTTAAACGTGCGTTCTCCTTTGTGAAAGGCCCTATCAGAGCACCAGCCAGGAGAGGAATGGAAGTGATGCCTATTTGTCAAAATCCTGGTGCTAACGAGTAAAGTGAGGGGCTGATAGAGAGTCTCAAGGAGATAACCCACAGCCTGAGGGTGTGCCAAGACAGGGTGAGGGCTAGGGTGGTGGTGGAGATGTATCATACAACCTACATCATAGGCACCATGTTCCTTACTTTGCTTATCCGTAAACTGGAGACAGTAACACTCACTCCATAGGAATTTATTTTTAAGACTAACTAATAAATAAGGGTAAGTTACTTTCCAGCGCACAAAAATGATTATGCCAAACCTACTTTCGTTACTGCAAGAACAGAGTTTATAATCATATTTAGATAATTATTAATAGATTTACTTACTTTGCTTTGTCTTTTAATCGAAAAGTTACGTAAGATTTTACAATCTCATCAGGGCAAAAATATTTTTATGGATTGGTATAATACTTGTAGAATGTGTTTTCTTGTCTCATGAACATCTGATGAAAGTCACTGTCATTTCCAAATTTATGGGCCTTTTTCAAATCACACACAAAGAAGGAAAGTTTTTATTAGCTGATGATTGCTCCCCGATCCCTGTGTCCACAGAGAGTCATTTGTTTGCCAACCTCAGAGGGTCACACTCACCAGGACCATTTAGATAGTCATCATGTGCAGAGGCCAATGTTGAATAAAGTGAAAGGATAAAGAATAGGAGACTCAAAACCCTGAGCAATTAGGCTTTGTTCTCTCCTGAACCTGAATCCATCTTATATCCCAACGTATGCTAAGAAAGACACATTGTTTCCCCCATACCCTCACCAGGTATCAAGAGCAAATGCATGGAAATAGCCTAACTATATAACCTTTCTGTAATTTATGATGTGTAATTAACCACCTGGGTCCCTAATAAGTAATTCCTCAGTTGCCAAGATTCCAGGAGACAATGTAAGCCAGACCTACCAACACAACCCTGCCCCAGATGTTGACCTCAGCAAAACAGCTCAGAACTCACCAGCCCCTCAGTCGTCATTACCTCTGCCCTTTAGAACTTCCTACCCTAGCTCCAGTAGCTATGCGTTTGCCTGCCTTTTTTTGTTGTGAACAGCCTTGAGCCCTCTAGAGGTATCTGGAAACAGCATAACACACTTAGAATGCTGGCTTTTTATCAGACGGCCCCACTTAGAATCACAGCCAGCTCCAATAGTTATTAGTTCCATGAGCCTGGACAAGATATTTAACCTCTCTGAACTTCAGTTTTTCAAATGTAAAATGGTCATAATAAAACATTAATCACTTGTATAAGAAACGGAAATACTACATGCAAAGCAGCTAGCAGAGCTCTTGGCTGGTGGTAAAGTGCTAGTCTTATTCCTGTTTCTGAGGACTTAGTTTCGATTTCCTGAGTCCTTTCTTTCAAATCCAGATTTTTGAGCCCCTGTCACAATTGCCAGATTTTCCTGCCGCCAGCAATCTTGTCTCTCATCCTTCTGTTACAAGATATGCTCGATTTAATTTATGGCTCCTTATTTCTCTTTTACTAAAAAGAGACTTTGTGAATGGCAAGATGAGCATGAAAAGAGAAAGTCAGGCCTTCTAGATTAGCAGGTGCTCTGGGAAGTGGCAGGTTGTCCTGGAATAGCCAGTAAGTGGATGGTAGAACAGAAGCAGGAGAGAAAGGCAAAGTTCTGAGATTGGTCTAAGGAACTACATGGTCTGATGCATGTATATCATCCATTTCTTGGGCACTGCAAGAGAGCCTACTCTGCCAGTGACCTAGCGGGGACGAGAAAGAACATTACATGAAATAAACAAAACTTGTGAAGTAACAGAATATGGTGCTTCCATGGAACACTAGTGTCATAACATTCCTGAAATGGTTTATATTATTATCACATGGGAAAAGTGATAATACGGCAGGAGCTACCAAATGGTATACAACACAACAGACATAAAATGAGGAGAAAGACTGAGTGTGGTGGCTCACGACTATAATGCCAGCACTTTGGAAGGCCGAGGCCAGAAGTTAGAAACTAGCCTGGGCAACAAAGAGAAAACGCATCTCAACAAAAAAAACTAAAAAAAAGAAAAGAGAAATTAGCCTGGCATGCTGGTACAGCTATAGTCCCAGCTGCTAGGTGGGGGTGAAGCCAGAGGATTATTTGAACCCAGGAGTTCGAGGTTGCAATGAGCTATGATCATGCCATTGCATCCAACCCAGACTACTGAGTGAGACCCTGCTTCTATCAAAGAAAAAAAAGGGGGGGGAGGAAATCCTGCAGGAGTCTTCAATATCGAGACAGCCTATATCCTTCTTCAAGGTACAGCTCGTCTGTAAGTCTAGTTCACAACAAAATCTACTAAAGATGCTTTGTTATTAGAGAAATGCTAATAGAAATGTGCTCTATTCAGGATAGGACAGAATGAAGAATTCAATTTCAACATCAAACTGAGTCCTCTAATTTTGATATAAATTCATTATGGAAAAGAGCAGCCATTCATTAACTTCTAGAAACTTTATGCTTATTAAGTATTTAATGAGTTTAACCTTTGTTAAATATAAAATAATAAGGAACTCCATACCTTCCAAACATGAAAAACTTTTACTCCATCGTTATTTTAATCCATTTGATGAAAATTATCACCTATAGGCTTCATAGATTTTAATGTGGTGAAAATTTAGTCTTCAGTTTAGGTTTGGACTGTTTACCTCCCATCAACTAGTTTTAGCATTTTTTTCACTGCAGTAAATTAGATGGGATTATTCCATTTCCAAAAACTGCTTTTACACAGACTATGTAGCTGTTTGGTGAAATATAATCCAGCTCAGCCCCTTCTGCATCTGATAAAATCGTCAGTCAGTGTTGGGGGAGCGATCATTGAAATGATGAAATAGCAGTGGTGCTGGAAATGAGCAATGGAAAATTCTGCAAAAGCTAAAATTATACCACCGGGGCCTGCTTGATCACCACAGCCCTTCTCTGGCCAAGAATCCATTCTCCCCAAGAACTGAGAATCTGGCCTTGGAAAGAAACCATTCTCAAGCAGGAAAATCAGCTTCCAAGGGAGCATTCTCCTTTCTGTGACTCCGTCTGCTATTTCTAAGGTGGTCTCCACTTACCCCTCCTGTTTTTAGGTGGTACTGCTGTCAGGGGGATTAGGATCAATGGACTGTGTATTACAAACCCACCACGCCCTGGTGCTCCTGTATGCTCGGTCGAAGGCCACCCTTACAATGTGTAAACCAGTACAGAACAGGCATTAGAATACATCCGGAAGAAACTATGTATTTCAAAAACTAAAAATTTTCCTTGCTTCAAGAAAACAGGAGTCTGCAGCCAATTTAGGAAGGGTAGAAATATTATCACTTGCTGAATTGAGGGAGACATTGTTAGAACAATCTGTTAAATCCAAATGTCCATTACCTTGAGCTGATTAGGGAAAATAAGTTGGGGGATGATAAAATATATAGTAAGAAAGCCAAAAATGATCATTTTGAACATGAAAGTTAGAAACAAGAGCACTGTCGGGAATGTTTTGAAGAATTAAGTGGTCTAAGGAAGCAGAAGGCAGTTTCTTTTCCTTTTTTTTAATGATTCAGGTAATAAAACAAACCAGAAAATCCTATTTGTTCTAAAGTTTCAGAACTACCATCACCACCACCACCACCACCCACCAAGATGTTTGCCTTTAAACCTCTCTAAAATGTCTCATTTTCATCCTGTTATTTATATAACCTGTTTGTGGTCAACCAGTTCAGCATTAGGTAGTTGAAATATAAAATAGTTTCCCTAGCTTAATGGGTCTTGGTGTTTTTAAATTAAAAAAAAAAATCCTACAAAATTGGCTATGCGTAGAAGAAACAAAATAACATAGTTAGCAAGTATGGGTGGTCTTTCCAAACTATCGTTTGTCTTGGCATAAACAGAAATGGTCTCTGTTTCTTGTTCTTTGTATATGATAGATGCTGAATCTGTGAGTGAGTTTTCTCTGGGCTTCAGTTTCTCTGTCTGATAAATGGAGCCTGCCTCAGCTTAAATGCGATATATCATACCAAGTAACTACTCAGTAACCAAGTCAGGACATAAAACTTCCTTGTGGAGGGTGCTTCTTTTAGGAGCTGTAATGACTCTTTTAGACCAATATGGTGCCACTTAGTAATTTATAGCTTCCATCAGCTACTACATTTTCTACTTGTTTATTCTGAAAAAAAAAAAATACAATCACCTTGGCAAATACTTGAAGAGCAACTTAGGCACTTTAGAAAATTCAGCTTTATATCTCTGAAGAGTGCATTGAATTCCTTAAAAGGATGTTGGCATCTAAATTTATACTTATTAACAGTTCAGAGATGAACACATAAAAAGAAGAAAACAGTTTTTTTCTAAGACTATTTAAGTATATGTTACTTTATATGCAAGACGTAAAGTATTTCTAAAATGAAGAAACAAAGAAATAGTGATGGAGCTGATTGGCTTAATGACTGTAACTTTATAAATTCCAGAGATCATTCAGCACAGGAACCAGTATTGAGTTTATAATACTATAAACTTCACATACCAATAAAGAAGCTTTTTTGAAAAGGCTTTAAATGTCATTAATGTTTACCCAAATTCCAGTTGAACTTGTTGTCTTGCCTGCCTTGGTTTCAGACTTAATTGAGGAGAAAAGTTAATCACATTCCCTTTCATATTAGGGGAAATATATAAATGTCTTGAGAAGCAACCTCAATCCCATTTATATTACATCTCTGCCAGAAACAAACTCTTTCAAAATAGATACTAGTTTTCTCCCCAAGAGAGAAAACATGTTTACTTCAACTCATTTATTTGTATTTCACTGGCAGCTGAGAGGCAGGAAGGTGTCCATGAAGTGAGTCTGATTCCATGAAGATTGGGTTTCCGATAATCAGCGGAGGTGAAGACTTATCTCCAGGCTCTTTGCTCCTTTGTCTTCTGCCTAACTAGCCTCTCCTTAGACTCTTCATTAAGTCTAGTCTTAGAGAAATGGAGGCTGGCTGTGGTGAAGAACTCACTATTTTCAGCTGGTTCTTCTTGTGGTGTTAATACTGCTTTGCACTAGTAGTCGAATCCTTGCCTTGTTCCAGTATGGCCAGGTTCTTACCTGTTAGTCTAATTCTGTGATTCCAAACTTAACTTGGTTTTCTACTATTGATCTGATCCCAAATATCCATAACTAACTCTTTGAAAGCAACATATTGCCTGTTGTACCTCCAAAAACTTATTCCTGCCCATGGTTGCAATGGCTGATGCCTGTAATCCTAGTGCTCTGGGAGGCTGACACAGGTGGATTGCCTGAGCTCAGGAGTTTGAGACCCGCCTGAGCTAGAGCAAGACCCCATCTCAAAAAATAGCCAGGCATGGTAATGGGTGCTTATAGTCCCAGCTTACTCAGGGGGCTGAAGTAAGAGGATTGCTTTAGCCCAAGATTTTGAGGTTTGCTGTGAGCTATGACAGCACACATTCTACCCAGGGTGACAGAATTTTTTTTTTTTTGACTCTGTCTCAAAAAAAAAAGAATACCTGTAATAAAATATGGAGTTGGGGCATTTTGCTATTCATGCCTTTGCCCTTAGGCCCGCTGTCCTTTCTGAGCACCCCCCCGCATGTCCATGCCCCTTCATGCTTTTCCCTCAAGTAACCAACACGTGCCTTTACTGTATGCCCTACTCTTCAGCCTCAAATCGGCCTTGATCTCAACGATGCCCTTTTTTGTGTAGTAGACCATTAGTGGAGGCCGGCACCACCATCAACAGAATTCATCTCGTGTGAAAAACTGTCTAGGATCAACTGACGCACTATGCTTGTTCAAGTGAGATATATTGGTTATTTTTTTTTAATTGGATGGCCACTAGTGATTTGAATAAGGGGTATTTCTGGAAATACAAATAGTAGCTACACAGCATGCAGGTAAGTTAAGTACCACTTCGACCAGGGAATCAGCAGGTATTCTTGATAACTAAGTGCCCACATTTACTTTCTGGTAGTTCAGCATCTCTCTAATTACAATTATATTTTATGTCCATCTTATCAGGATTCTCAGACGAGAACACGATATATAAATTAGTATAAGCAGGTGGGCTACCAACATTTTCTTGCAGTTTAGAATATTGTGATCTAAGTATGATACCAGTGCTTCTTTCCAAATGACCCAAGTTAGAATACTCAATATAAAGGGCTGGAAATAAAATTAGACCTAATAGGGCGGCTCCTGTGGCTCAGCGAGTAGGGCGCCGGTCCCATATACCAAAGGTGGCGGGTTCAAGCCCAGCCTCGGCCGAACTGCAAAACAAAAAAATAGCCGGGCGCTGTGGTAGGCACCTGTAGTCCCAGCTACTAGGGAGGCTGAGGCAAGAGAATTGCTTAAGCCCAAGAGCTGGAGGTTGCTGTGAGCAGTGTGACGCCACGGCACTCTACCCAGGGCGATAAAGTGAGACTCTGTCTTTATAAAAAAAAAAAAAATTAGACCTAATATGTTTTACTTCATGGGTAGCCAGATTGAAACTAACTAAACATATATACATATTAGTTATGTTGACAAAATACTTTGTAATTAATTATAACGTTTATTAAAATTTGGACAACATTGTAGGTTTTCTCATAATGATTTGATTTTGTATTTTTCTTCCAGAGTAGATGTATGACTGTTACATACACAACTAATATGATAGTGATTTTGTTTTCTTGTTATTTAGACATTGTGAGCTTGAAGTTATCAACATTGTGAAGTTGACAAGGGCGCTTATATCTCATTAATGTTTATCAGTCACTTACACATGCCAACTGTCTCAACTTTTATAAAGCAAAGATTAGTTTTACAGGCCTAAGAGCTTTTCTTGCTGTGTGAAATTCTCTCAAAACTACCTTTAATCTTACAGGTCTTTGCAGTTGAAAAATATTTTCCCATGCATAAGTTTGATGTTCAAATAAGCATTTTAAAAACATATTTAATTTTATTAAGCTAATTCATTCATGAACACTGAGAAAATAAGTCATTAGACCTTTTAAGACCCAGACTATTTTCTTATTCACAGTATCTTAAAACCAGTGGAGAAAAACGCATTCATTTTTATAAATAAGAAGATATAAAGAACCTTTTGAGGGCAAAACACGATTGTAAGAGGGACTTTACCTAACAAATGCAATTAGTGTATCCTGGTTTCTTATACTCACAATGAATCCCCAACAATAAAAAGAAAAAAAAAGAATATTGGATCTGTAAGTCTTGATAAAATAGATCTCTTTATAAAATACAATGAAGCATTACTTTTTTATTCTCTTCAATTTAGGATCATTGGATTGAATTTTATGCTGAAAAAGAACACATTCACATTATGCTTACCAGTCTCTGTGTGTATACACATATATACATATATTTACATGTAAACATGTGAAAGCTAGACAGGTGGCAAATAGACATGTAATTTAGAGAGATTATCAGAATATTATTGAAGAATGTGTTATATTTTCAATATATTACATATATAATTATATGTATTTCTCTATATAGGAATTTATAATTTAAAAATTAAAAATTGTCAACTAATGTATTGCATAAAGGGCTATAAGTTAAAATAAAGCCAATAAAATCTGCCTTTTCAAAGGAAAAATAGTATTAGTGTGGGCTAAGTTTCAATTAAAGGCCTGATACTCAATTCTATATTGAAATATTTTCTCTCTTATTTTCTAATACCTGCAGAGGAATGAATAGCATTTGTTTCATATAGCACAGTATTATGCTTTATGAAATTTGTACCTTTTTTATAGTTCCTATTTTATTTCTAATACAGAATATTAGAAAGTTTAAAAACAGCAATAAAATCTTTTAGTTCATGAGCAAGGTCCTGTATGTCATGCTAAGAAGTTTACCGAGTCTTTATCCCAGAGATCATTAAATTCAGCCAACTGTCCAGTTGACAGTTGGTGTGAACTCAGAGGCAGTCTGCAGTCAGCTATTCCCTGCCTCGGCCGCTCCCTCTAGGGCTTCTGGGGACCATTCTGTCCAATCTCTCAAGGCTGACACTGGGGCATGACAGTGTCAGCCTTGAGACACTACCTTTTTCCCAGGCAGATACAAGACTAAGGGCCCCTCCCAAACCAGTTCCCTTGGGAGGGCCTCTTCTTATCAATCTATTTATTACCTTGTTCAACCCACGTTGCAGTTGCCATCAAAGAGGAACTTCCTGGCAGAAAAGAGTATCAGTGCTGTGACTTTAGGGCCATTGAACACTTGCCAGGGTTCCAGAATGTTCTTCTTTCTTACTCTAGTGCTTCGTTCTCTCCCTCGGCCCTACTGTCGCCAGACATCCCTTTCTCCTCTGATGCTGAAGGCGACAGCTTGAGGACTTCTAGGGACCAGCCTAGAAGTGAGTAAAGTCCTCTGGGAAGGAAAGCCCAGAGGCTCAGAGAGAACCTGCTGGGGGAGCATCTCTGGATGATGTGGATGCAATTAATAGGGTGCTCTGAATCGTACCAGTATACGTCCAATTTTGTCTAAATTTATATTTTCACTTTACTGAAGGATCTAACCTCTCTCTGTGAGTATTCCATATATAATGTCGAAAATGCTAGGAGTCTAAAATTAGTAAATTTGTGAGCCAATTACCATACCAACACACTGGGTGTGTTAGACTCTGCTCTATTAAATAGAGCAAGGTTAGCAAACATTTGGCCTCTGTCATCTGACCTATGGTAAGGGCACTAATCAATCAGAAGGTGCCCCAGCCATCCACCATACTTCGCAATCCACTCCATAGCCAGGTGGGCTGGTACCACCAGTCAAAGCTGGCTCACAAAATGAAATTTATTTGCCCTTTCAGAAACAGAAATGAGCCCATTTCCTCCAGAATTCATTAGTAAAATTCAGATGTCATGAGGAGAAGAGGATCATAGGAGGAAAAAGAAGAAAAATCCCAGAGGCAATGGTAGGGCCCCTCCTGCAATTCCCCCCAGCAGCCCATCAGACTGAATTAGAGATTTATTAAATTAGCTAAGTGTCCTTTTGGAAGGTGCAGGCAGCCTCATCCCGAGCTGAGAAACAAAACGAAGAGATCTCACCAGTGGGACACGACACAGAGGGCAAGGACCTGGGGAGAGGGACGGGGGCTGCAGCGTCTCTGCACAGGTGCACAGCGGGGCCAGAGACTCATCCGGGAAGGATCAACCTTTGCAACCGACAGCAGGGAGATGGACAAATGTGTAAGAGCATGTTTACATACATGTTTCCTTTGTAAAATATATTCTGTCTTCAAAAGGGAATTTAAGTGAAGAAGTCCTCCTTTCAACTATGTGTCCCCAGCAGGGTTTCACAGAGCGCACGGATGTCAGGTTCTCTCTGGGTGCCCATGTGTGAGCCCGGGCTCCCCTGGGACCACCACCAGCTGCCCTCCCTCCTCCCACAAAGGCCATTTGCTCATCAACAATGATTGAGGATTCGACTCAGCATGATGGCAGCCGGGTGGTCTTATAGTTCCTCAAATACCCTTTTGTCTTGTTAGCATGTTTAATATCAGGGGAAGGAAAAAAAGGAAAAGTCACACTTAAAAATGGCACCAGGAAAATCTTTGTTTCCCTCCATTTGGCCTCCCCACAGGATTTCATAGAACGGCAGCTGTCACCAAACACGGCCTTTCCTTGCAGGTGGCCCCTCCACCCTCCAAACAATAAAATAAAAAACAAACCCAGTAAGTTCATTGTTCTACATTTTAAATTCATGATTTAAAAATTTTAAGATGATCATACTGCTTATACTTTGTATCTAGTGTGAGAAAATCATCCTCACCCCAGAAACACAGGATCTGTTCTTTAAAAGCGCTATTAACATAATCCTAGATATCATTACATTTGTTCCAATGAACAGTTTCATAAATCAGCCTTTATTGATTATTTGAGGAACCTGATATCATTTTCAACCACTTAAAATAACTGAGTGGTTAAAGATCCCTCTCTGGTGACTCAGCTCAATGTGGGATGTGTTGGGTTTTTTCCTGGTCGAGAGACATTTATCCTTTGATGTGTTATTTGTCCAATGACTGAGATAAAGTGCTGTGTGCAAATGTGCTAAAGACAAAATATCATTATATCCGCATTTCTGTTTTCTTTCTTTGTAACCTGAATTTCTCCAGTTTTTGGTGCTACAATGAGATTATCTGATCCACTGTTTCACAAACAGTAAAACTTCTCTCACTATTTGCAAAATAATACCAAGTTCTAGCCCCCTCACAGAAACACAGTGTTACTTTCACATCCTTGTAAGTATGGCACATCTTTGTTTTAGACTTTTACCTAAGATCAGATTTAGGAAGGCAGGTTTCACAACTGCTTTGAACTTCCCCTTTGATGTTGCCCACTACAGTCCTTGAGTCTGACCTGTGGGCACTTTCTCCTTGGCTTCAGAAGAACTTTTGAGAACAGAGCAAATACAGTTTTGAGTTATAAATAGACAATATGATGAGATTCACTGGCCAAGTTCATGTCTCTATCAGTCTCACAAATAACTTTGACTTGCTTAATACGGCATTAAAAATAGGTGATTGGTGCCAGGCACAGTGCCTCATGCCTATAATCCCAGCACTCTGCAAGGCCAAGGCAGGTGGATTGCTTGAGCTCAGGAGTTTGAGACCAGCCTGAGCAAGAGTGATACCCTGTCTCTAAAAATAGCCAGGCCTATGGTGGATGCCTATAGTCCCAGCTACTTCAGAGGCTGAAACAAGAGGATCGCTTGAGCCCAAGAGTTTGAGGTTGCTGTGAGCTGTGACACCACAGCACTCTACCTGGGGGCAAGAAAATGAGACTGTGTCTCAACAAAAAAAAGGAAACAGGTGATTGGGTTAGAGTATACCCACAATATCATTAAATAATGGTATCAATATATTTCCTTTGCCAACGAACAGAGGCCATTAGCACAGAACTATCAGATGGTTTAGTTCTTTTATAAAAATTGTCTTGAAATTTGTTATTAGTATCCACTTTAGATTGTTTCTGCAGATTTGATTGGTTTTATGTAAACAAAAAAAGGCAACAATTATTTTTAAAGTCTATATAAATGAAACTACAATTCAAAACCATTTTAAAAGAAAAACCAGCATTTATAAGTTGGCCTATTTTATGCTTCTTCTGGATCAGGGCACTGAAAGTCATAAGATCATCCAAAAATCCCTCATTGTTTACCTTATAATTAACACATATCCTAAACATAGGCAACACCGTATGTAAATCTAGGCCTTTTCCACAGCTAAGCTGTGGGCACAAAGCAGCCCGTGGCTGATTTCCCTTGCAGCGGGTCCCACTTCCCCAGTTCCGCTCTCCACGCTCTCTGTTCCCATCCTCACCTCTGCCCTCCCAGCGATGGCTGTCACTACTGCACCATGCGATGTTTACCCTGTCCTGCCAAAAGGTAGGCGTGAGCAAAGCAAGAAGTTTGATGGATCACAAACACATAGGTTGACTGGTTGGTAGGGTGATTAGCTAATTGGTTTGTTTTTCATCTTGGTAGCATGCACCACAAAAGGGGCTTTGTCCCGGATTGAGTTTTATATGGTAATTTAGTGTTACAGTGACAGAAGAATAGTAAATTAGACTTGCATATACTATTTAGTGTGTTCTGTTTAGAAAAGAGAACTTTTTTAATTTTTTTTTTTGGAATATGGTTTTTGAGAATCATTTCTTCACATTAAACTCTTTGTTACTAAGTTTAATTCTGTCCACCCTATGAAATACACATATATACACACCCCTTATTTAGATAAGAGCCCAAGACCTAAAAAAAAATGTAGTCCCACACTATAAATTGGGATGCAGGTTTTCCGAAGCACTTTCCTTCTAGTTTTTACATGCTTTGCATGAGGACCTTGTGAAGGGAGTGATAAAATCCAACAGATTGTCTTAGTACTGAGCAGCACCTGAACCAGAACCTCTTCTGAGCCCGTGAGGTCCATGAGCATTTTCAGAGAGCTGGACTAAGACAATTCTGCTATTTTATAAACTACAGTCACACTTTATGATTTATTTGTGGTGTCTTTAGAGGAAGAGAATACAGAACAAGCATCTTAAAGCTGCTTAGTAAGGTAAGGCAAGTGAGAACACAGTGGGAAAGTGTGGGAAATGTATCCTGAGACCAGAGAACACGGCTGTTTCTCTCGAGCTGGAAATGATTCTGTGAGTGGAGTAAGGGAACATCTAATTCTGAATGAGTAGCTGTTGGGTTTGTATACTCAGATAACATACCCTTTGTTCTAATAGGAGCTTATTCTTCAGGGTTTTAGTATCAATCAATTTATGGGGCCTGAGATTGAATGACTAACTTTCTTGTGATCTTCTTGTAAATTTCTACAATGAGAATCTATAGTTTTCCATCCTATACAACCACCCACCCTGATGAGCCAATGGCCTAATCTCACAAAGTTGTAGTATTTTATTTTCTTAAATACTTGCTTGATTCAGAGATGTGAGTAGAATGGAAAAAAAAAAATAAAGAAGTGCCTGAGTTGTAATCATTTAGAATGTTTGAAATAATTTGAATAGATGGGGATTATTTGCTTGAGAGAGCCTTTGTCTAACAGTATTCCTAGGAGCTGGGAAAGCCAGCATTCTTATCTCAAACTCTGACATCCTTTGACAAGTTGCTTTAGTTCCCTGCATCACTCTGACCTTTATATAATGAGGATAATAATGTTTATCTAGCTTAGATAGAATTTTCCATTGTATTGTTAAGAATACTTCACATTGATAAAGGCGTCTTCCCTTTAAGACTCTTCGCATGCTTTGCAAATAAAATTGATTTAATGATTTGGTGTTTCTTATTGTATAGATGTAGAAACCAAAAAAACAGAGAAATCACGTTTTACCACATATTCTGATGTGTAATAATAGCTAATATTGCTGAATAGTTGCCTCTTACCAAACAGTGTGCCTTATCTCATTTGATTCAAAAGAACCCTATGAGGACTTTACTCCTGTTTCCATCGTAAGGGAAGTAGATGCTTTAAAAGGCTAAGAAAGTTCCCTGGAATCCTCCAGTGAGTCAGTGAGATCTGAGACCACAGGACAACCATCTGCTGCCTCCCAGGAGCTCCAGGATCAAACCATGTCCAAGTGCATCTCAGCAAGAGCTCTGTGAAAAGAGAACAGGGAACTACTTGATTTGTTTTTTGTTTGGTTGTTCGTTTCTTAATTTTTGAGACAGAATCTCACTCTGTCACCCTCTGTAGCCATGGCGTCATAGCTCACAGCAACCCCAAAGTCCTGGGCTCAAGCGATCCTCCTGCCTCAGCCTCCCAACTAGCTGGGACTACAGGTGCCCACCATCACACTCGGCTAGTTTTTCTATTTTTAGTAGAGACAAGGTCTCACTCTTGCTCAGGGTGGTCTCACACCGCTGATCTCAGGCAATCCTCCTGCCTTGGCCTCCCCGAGTCCTGGGGTCGCAGGCGTGAGCCACCACACCTAGCCCCGATTTGGAGTTAGTAATAGATGTCTTATTGCCTGAGCTGGTTACTTGGTTCACAATTTGCATCTCTCTTTACATTTCTGAGACCTCGCTCACAAAACAGTCGCGTTAGAGGACATTTCATGTTTCCTCGGCGGCACACAGCGACTGTCCCCCTGGAGAGCAGCACCGCTCCCTCTCAGGTTGGATTTCTACCCTCCCACTCTCCACACTCACGTGGAACTGAGTGTAAAACTGCCACATCCTCTCCGAGTCCTGTTGGCCATATTCTGTCACATTTTATACTTCAAACTGTGTATAACAGTAATAATAATCTTTCATCCAACCCATTTTTAAAATTTTAGCGGTGTTTCTGGCTCAAAGCAGGTAGTAGCTGAGGGGAAAAAAAACAAAAAACCCTTGCAGCTTTTTTTTTTTTTTCCAAATGTAAAAGCTTGCCCTGGGCAGACAAATTTTCTACAGTGCTGTCAGCAGCAGACCTAATTGCTTTTCATGTAAATTAAGAATATGTACCTTTGTTTAAACAGTAATCTAGGTCAACATGAGAGGGGTGGTTGCTTTGCTTTTGCTTATTTAGAGCTTTGAAATGGTACTTAAAGTGTGGTATGAAAAATATTCTTGGCTTCCATTTATTCTTTTAAACTTTTCTTTTCTAAATCTCCACTTAGCAAGACCAGGGATGTACTCTACACATCTTGAAGGCATATAAAAATACTTACCAGCCTTGTGATAAGACACTTGGGATTGTGGGTTGCTTCTATATATTTTTTAATTTGGGGGATTTAAATCTTGATGAATCTGAGAATACATGTCTACAGGTGAATACTGGTTTGGAACCATTTGCTTTTCAGTTGCCTTGCTCGATTATCATAGGTTTTTCCTGTCCTCCTGGATACAGAAACATTTGGCTGTTTGTCAAAAGAGGAATGGAATAGACAAATTCTGAACATAGATTATATCACAGGGAGGAATTTCTGACTGACCCCTTCTGGTTTATGACGTTAGTGAGTTTAAATATACACCACCGATCATTGGCCCCCTGCGCACGGAAAATTGTATCTCAGCAGGTTCTACCTGGAATCTGGTGAAAAGGTTTGTTCATGTGTTCGTGTGTTTGTTTTAAGCACTTCCTACTAGGGGAGTATTTCGTGCACAAACATACCACAAAGAAAGTCTATTTTTAAAGATCAAAGAACCATTCTTCTCATTTATGTAATTTGTAGCAATGTAATATATCAACTGTGCCCAAATCCATTGTAACTCTGATCCATTCATTGGTTGTCATACTCTCATAAATATGACGTATCAACAATAAAATAATTTAAAAGCATCCATGCCCCATGGAGGCCATGCAGTTATATGAGTCTAAAATATAGGCTCTTTCTGTTGAGGAGGCCAATTCTTGACTGCTATTACCATGTCAAATTACTTTATTCCTCCGTAAGAGAACATTATAATAATGCACTCATGATTATACGTTTCAGTTTTTAAGTGTGTTGTTAACAATGAAGAAAATATTGAGTGCAAAATATAGATTTGCAGGGAAAGCAACCTTCAAAAGATTAAGTATTGGTCAGAAAGAAAATGCAGAATCAGGAATTCCAAGAGCAAGATTTTCCTTTAAGAAGCTAAATACTCAAAACTAAGTAAATAAATAAGTCGTACTTTATTCAATTTAGTATGTGGTTTGCTCACAAGAAAGTGAATTTTTTTAATGTCTTACACAAAATGCATTCATCCAGCAAAAGTTTAATGGTGAATTATTGCTATACACATTATGTGATCATAGATTTATAATAATTGAAATTTTTAATAAAACTTAAAAATAAAATTTAAAATAATTTAACGATGGTAGAGCAGAACACAGCAATTGCAATAATATTATAAAAATGGAAAACATTTGCTGCTTGTAGGAATGGGTCAATCTTCAGGGGTATTTGTTCACATATTTCTGTATGCAGTATTTATTTAGACTCTGCGTTCTTCCAAGAAAAGTAATTTATGATATATTTATCTATACTACTCTTCCCTCTTTCAAAAACAGTTTAAGGTGCTGAATTTTTTTTTTCTTAAGACAGAGTCTCGGTTTGTCATCCTGGGGTTGAGTGCTGTGGCATCATAGCTCACAGCAACCTCAAACTCTTGTGCTCAAGCAATCCTCCTGCCGTAGCCTCCCAAGTAACCGGAACTACACTTTGTTACCCTGGGTACAGTGCCATGGCCTCAGCCTAGCTCACAGCAACCTCAAACTCCTGAGCTCTAGAAATCGTCCAGCCTCAGCCTTCTGAGTAGTTGGGACTACAAATGCCCACCACCATGCCTGGCTAGTTTTTCTATTTCTAGTTTTATTTTTTTATTTACTCATTTTTTGTTGAGACAGAGGCTCACTTCATTTCCCTTAGTAGAGTGCTATGGAGTAATAGCTCACAGCCACCTCACACTCTTGGGCTCAAACAATCTCCTTACCTCAACCTCTTGAGTAACCAGGACTACAGGCGCCTGCCACAACACCCGGCAGGTCTCAATTTTGCTCAGGCTGGTCTTTAACTCCCGAGCTCAGGCAATCCACCTGCCTCAGCCTCTCAGAGTGCTAGGATTACAGGCATGAGCCACTGCACCAGCCTAATTTTTTTATTTTTAGTAGAGACAGGGTCTTTCTCTGGCTCAGGCAGGTCTCAAACTCCTAAGCTCAAGGGATCTTCCTGCCTTGGCCTCCAGAGAGCTGGGATTACAGGTGTGAGACACTGCGCCCAGCCATGCTATTTTAATCAGCAAAACTAATAGCAATTTTACTCTCACTTCCCATTTTAAGACTAGAATTTATCCTTAGGACAGGTGACAAATGTCAGTTTTTGAAACTTCAGAATTGATGAAAACATGAATTCTGGAACTCACTACCCTAATTAACAGAGCTCAAAATTCTGCCCATTTGGTGTGCGTATGGCATGATCTGTTAATCTCACCCCTAATTTGCACTTGAACTCTTGTCATGTTCTTCGTCCCCAGGGCTCTTCTTATCTTAGTGGCTCTCTTATTTGTGCCATGGTGGTTGCCACAGTTCCCAAGGTTGTTTCTCATCACTTTTCCCATCTATAGTCAGAGCAATACTCTCAAGACACAGACAGGCCCTTGATGTCCCTTGCTCGAGTCCCTTCAAAGATTTTCATGGGTCTCAGGGTGAAAATTGAAATTTGTGGCTTCCCCTTGCACACTACCCAGTCTGGCCCCTCCTTGGCACATCACTGTCCTGGGGTCCCACCCAGACAATGGCTTGGAGGGCCCAGGAACAGGCCGTCTCTCAGATCCTCAAACTCATCCTCTCCCTTCCATCACAGCCTTGGACATGCTGTCCACTCAGTCTGGATGCTTCTCCACCCCACTTCTCACTCTTGCTCCAGCAGGCCTCGAGAAGGCCTAGCAGCTTCCAGATCTGGTGGAAACACCACTTCCTTCGGGAGCCTTCACTGGGCCTCCCGTGTCTGTGGCACGAGGGTCCTGTGACACAACTGCTGGGCAGAAACACTGTTGTTATACAATCCAGCCATCTCTGTGTGACAGTCTGGTTAATATCTGTCTCAGTTACATGAGAACAAACACTAGATCTGGTTTTGCCTCTCTTTACGTCCCCAAAACCTAAAATAGTGTCCAGCACATAATATAAACACAATTGTATTTGCCAAACAAAAAAATGAATAAATAAGTAGTACTAACACTTTCAAACAATCTAGTAATTCAATCATCTGGTTTTATCTTTGCAACACGCAAAGACCACTTGGAATTTTGGGAACAAAATTTTGTAGAAGCCACCATTGTTTTCTTCATGTATTATTCTAATATTAAAATGGCGAGACCCCAAAAATGTTCTTAATTTTGATGATTTAAAAGACCTAAATACTTCTCAGCCACAACTTTATTATTATTATTTTTTAAGACACAGTCCTACTATGTTGCCCTCTGTAGAGTGCTGTGGCCGTCACAGTTCACAGCAACTTCAAACTCTTGGGCTCAAGTGATTCTCCTGCCTCAGCCTCCCAAGTAGCTGGGACTATAGGCGCCTGCCACAACGCCCGGCCATTTTTGTTGTTGTTGTTGTTATTGTTGTTGCAGTTGTCATTGTTGTTTAGCTGGCCCAGGCTGGGCTCAAACTCACCAGTCCTGGTGCATGTGGCCAGCGCCCTACCCACTGAGCCATAGGCGCCACCAGCCACAACTTTATTGAACTAATTTATTTTTCTGGCTGATAGTTTTTTATTATAATAAGCTCAATTTGACAGTCAACAGATTTCAGTGTATTTTTGCCAGCTTATTTCATGGTGTGTTAAAAACTGCTCTAATCTGCTAAAAGTCTCTTCCTCTTGTGGGTTATGTGCTTTTTATAAAGTAATGAATCTTCCTCATATTTGTCTATAGTAATACGTTGGGAAAATGTGAAAATAATGTAGTTTTATACATCTATACTCTCATTCTGTTGAATGGTAAGTAATCCATACCATCTTCTTCTCCAAACTGCTTTATCAAATATCAAATATTGTCCAAGTACAGTTTCAAATTCTTCTCTGGACTCTGCTACCAAACATGTATCAATTGTATTTTCATAGAAGGCAATTGTGTGGCATCAGCAGAACAGGGTTTTATCATTTTTAAGCAGGAGCGAGCAACTCTCTTTGAATGATACTTGTCTGTTATCATTGTCATATTTAAATTTTGTTTGTATCCACTCCTTTCCTGTGGTGTTAAAATAATAAATTTACATAGAAAGACTCTGCTTCTTATTGTTATGCTCACTGTGGTTTATTTCAAGATAAAATTGGAACTTGGTGGGGAGCATAGGACATATTCATCACATAAAGACACTGAGGGTTGAAGACAATTTTAATCACCTTAAAGGATGAAAGCAAATGACAAAAATCTATCATCATACTTTTTCTACTCTGATTTGAACACACACTTTCCATCTTGTATTGTTTCTCTCAAGATGCTATTTGAGAAGTTAGTTGGCTCTGGAAGAATATAGCTAGCTTCTTGGTTTTTGAATCAAATATCTATTGGCAAACATTCATTTGTAATTTCCTCTTACCAGTCAAGAGTCCATTCCTAGTCTTAAAAATGAAGACATAAGCTGACTAGAACTATTTCAACTTCATTTATAAACGTAAATAATGATAACTTAGAATTTAAAATCATTTAAAAATTTGCTAGCATTCTTCTACATGCTTTATAAATGTTAATTCATTTCATCCTTATAACAAACCTGGGGAAGGTATGGTTTTACCTCCATTTTAAAGAGAAAGTAATTAAGGAATAGCAGTTCAAGGTTGCACAAGGTCATGTAAACACAACTGTTATGTGACAGAGTCTGGTTGCAGAGTCTGCACTCAAAGCCTCTGGCCCTGCCTTGAGCCTACTGTGTCCCTACTACAGTAGAGGCTCATTCTCCAGCAATTGCATGTACTCAGATCTGCACAGACTCAAGTTCAAGACCAATGAAGAGCTATGAACTCCTCCAATGTCCATAAGAAACTAAAATGTACACCTTCAGCAGGGTGCTGTGGCTCACACCTGTAATCCCAGTACTCTGGTAAGCCAAGGCAGGTGGATTTCTTGAGCTCACCTTGAGTTTGAGACCAACCTGAGCAAGAGCGAGACCCTGTCTTTAAAAATAGCCAAGTGCTGTGGAGGGCCCTTGTCGCCCCATCTACTTGGGAGATCGAGGCAGGAGGATCCCTTGAGCCCAGGAGTTTGAGGTTGCTGTGAGCTATAATGATGCCACTGCATTCTACCCAGGTCAACAGAGTGAGACTCTGTCTCAAAAAAAAAAAAAAAGTGAAAAATCAAATCAAATGTACATCCTCAAAGATGAAATTCAGGGCCAACTTTCAGGAGACCCTGAAACACAACCTCAAAACTCTTGTGTAGCCATATGAAGCCCGAGCTGCCCAGTGGCGAAGCCTCCGCTCCTCTGCTCACTCTCTTCCCGGGTGGGACCAGGGCTGACACACAAAGGCCAAAAGATGTTTAAATCCGATTTTCTTGGTTAAAGTTTTTTTTTTTTCTTTCAATAAAGGCGGACTGTTGAATTGCTTTTCCCTGATGAAGAAACCATTTCCAACTTCAGGATTCCCTCCACCCCTGATATTCTGTAGAGAGCCCCCTTTGCTGGGTTCTGACCACAGCGGTTATCTGCCGTGCAACAGCAGCACAGGTGCAAAACAGCATCCTTAGCTGCACAGCAGGTGGTCTGAAGAAGTACAGAGTTTTAAAGTGAAAATCTTGAGGATTGGCTGAGCGCCTGTGGCTCAACGGGCTCAGGCGCCAGCCACGTACACCTGAGCTGGCGGGTTCGAATCCAGCCCGGGCCGCCAAACAACAATGACGGATGCAACCAAAAAATGGCCAGGCGTTGTGGCGGGCGCCTGTAGTCACCGCTACTTGGGAGGCAGAGGCAGGACTTGCTTGAGCGCAGGAATTGGAGGTTGCTGTGAGCTGTGATGTCACAGCACTCTATCCAGGGTGACAATTTGAGGCTCTGTCTCAAACAAAAAAAAAGAAAATCCTGACAATATGTGTGTGGTGTTCTACTCCAGATTCCCACTGTGGGAAAACAATCTGATGAATTAATGTGAGAGATAAGACACACATGAGTGATAACATATATGATAACATATATGTAGTCATACACACATAGACATATGTGACACAGGGTGACAAAAAACGTGTACTCATTTTAAGAAAAGAAAAACCTGTATTCCAATTGTAATACTCAAGTCATGTTTGACTCCCACGATTACTAGATACAAGATACCATATGCAAGATGACAAACAACACGGGCACATGTTGAGCATTATTTTTTTTTTTTTTTTGAGACAGAGCCTCAAGCTGTCACCCTGGATAGAGTGCCGTGGCATCACAGCTCACAGCAACCTCCAAATCCTGGGCTGAAGCGAGTCTCTTGCCTTCACCTCCCAAGTAGCTGGGACCACAGGCGCTTGCCACAACGCCCAGCCATTTTTTTTTTGGTTGCAGCCGTCATTGTTGTTTGGTGGGCCCGGGCTGGATTCAAACCCACCAGCTCAGGTGTACGTGGCTGGTGCCTTAGCCCGCTGAGCCACAGGTGCTGAGCCGAGCATTATGATTTTAGTACAGTTGTTTCCTTTCTTAATATGTACATACACTATTTTGGCACGCTCTGTATATGTATATATAGAGAGAGAGCCTGGGATAGATGAGGGTCGCTGATATAATCATGAAAAGAAAAAAAAGTACCAGAAGAAACCTCATGCCCTCCACAATATTTATTTTTTAGACAAAGTCTCATTCTGTCATCCTCAGTAGAGTTTGTGACATCACAGCTCACGACAACGTCAAACTCCTGGGCTCAAGGGATCCTCTGGCCTCCTCCTCCTGGAGTGCTGGGGTTACAGAGGTGAGCCACCGCACCCGGCCCCTCCACAAATTCTTAATCTTAGAAGCGCTCGCCCTTCCCTGTCTGGCACCTGTCACGATGTTTGAAAGGCAAAAGCACTCAGTAAATACCTATGGAATAAATCGATAATGAAGAAAGAAGGGAAAGAAGTTAAGAAAGAGGAAAGCATCAGAGAAAGGAAGGAAAGGAGGAGGAGGAAAAGAGACAGGGAAGGAGAAAGGGAGGGCTACACCTCTTCAGTTCAGGCCCCTGGATTCCTACCTGATCGTTCACACTTGTGTTTCACACCTAATCAGATTGCCCGGTCAGCCTCTGTCCAGTCCTTTCTCACACACCTCAAGTTCTCAAGTCACCACTGTCATCCGCGTGCACGTAAGAAAATGACTGTCTCCCTCCTGCCTCAAAGAAAACAGCGCCTCTCCCCGCTGGGAGGAGACGGCTGCCTCTCACGGATCCCAGGCACCGCCTTCCTTTGGGAGCATCTGCAGCCCCCACGGGCCAGCCACTTCCCACTCCTGTCTCATGAGCATCTTTGGGGTGATCCACCTCTCAGCAGCCCAAAGCCCCCTCTCCTGCACCACTTCTCTCTTCCTGTCATGATCCAACAAGCTCCATCTCTGCTCTGCTCCGACTGACCAGAGCGTTTTGTCTCAGAAGTCACAGGCATTCCGGAAAGTCAAATCCCGTGGTCTTCCAACCACTGCCATCCTGCCAAGCCTGCCGGTGGCCTTCAGCCCTGCTGACCAGTTCTCTTTCTTCTCAAACACTGTCCTATCACCTCCAAGTGACTCCTGGGCCCTGGCTCCCTTCCTCTTTACCCCAGTACCCCTCTCTCCCCCAACACCCTGGACGCGGTGTTTCCTCAACTAGTAAACCAACTTCTCCCCAGCACTGGAAGAGTTACATCTCTTCCATGATTTCCAACCTTGAAACTCAGCATGGGCAGTGACTATATGAACCAGACATTGATCGGGTCTCTCAGCATCCACTTAAAAACCAAATGCACCAGCTTTCTGAGAACTAGTCTTCTCTTTTTCTGATAATTATATCAATTATGTCTTAGTCAACAAGTTTCGCACCTAAAAATAATCTCTGACTTCTTGGCCTTTGCATCTCTTAAATCTGTGGTTTTGTTTGCTGGTTCCTACGTTTGTTTTCTGTTTCTTGGTATAGGGTAAGAAAAAAAGAAAGGAAAGGAATGGGGGGATTTGGACCCACTGTTACCATTTGGAAACTACTCTAAAGGACTAAAATGCTAAAATGAGAAACTCAAGTAATTGATTTATTTTCACTATGACTGTGGTTTAAAATGACTAAGTGACATGCAAATATATGGAACCCATGCGTTTTTTTATCTTCATTGTTACCAGAAACAATATGTGAAATTCGTACCATAGTGGACTTAATCACGGGCTCTGGGAACACAGTGTATCATAAGGGAACACACACAGAAGATCACTTGTTTGGGGCTTTAAAATTAATTCATAAACATTTCACTTTTTGTAAAGATAAATAATCACAGAGAGTATACATTTATTCTTTTTAAACTACTAGATAAAAGGCTCTACCTGCATATATGAAATATATTTTGGCTTAACACACTGCTAAGGTAGCCTATGAACACCCTTTGTATGATTATAATCATCTTTTCTGTTTAATTGTACTAAATCAGACAAAATCCCTTGTATAATGCTGATCTTACTTTTTGAAGAGTTTCAGAACTAACATTATTCATGTAAAACATCTGATCAAATCTTCTTCCAGTTTATTTATTTTATTTATTCTTGTCTAGATTTTCTGATCTTCTAAGACAAAGTGATTCAGAATTTCTGTGCGAACAAAGGAACTAAAGACGTCTTTAAAGAAGAGAAGGTAAGTCCCTGGAACTAAAATGTCTCCAGACCTGAAGTCTTCCTCAAATACACAGCCCGTTTGTCCTGACAACATAAATCATTTTCACTAAGCTGTAGTTTACTTTGGAGCTCATTACGCTGTTAACCTCAATGAATTAGCTGTAGGTAAATGATTCCAAAAAAGTATAATTCATCTGATTTTCTGGACTATTCCTCTAGGAAACCAAGGGCATTTCTACAACACTTTCTTTTTATGTAAAATTAGATGAATGAGGACTTTCTGTAAAGAATCTCTGCTTTTTAACTAAAGAGAATTTTCTACTAGGACAGGGTAGAACAAACACAATGGATTATAGTGTGTATGTGTGCGTGAGTGCGTAAATTCACGTGAGTGTGCGTGCTTTCCCCACTTTGGAAGGGCTTTGTTTGGGAGCGCGCTTGTTCTCGAGAAGTCTTAATCCTTTCTGTGTGGCATTTACAAGGCAACCTTAGAGAATTAAACTTGTACCTGGTTATTTTTTTTTCCTCCTTGATATAGTTCAGTGCCTTTTCTCAATAGTAACCATGGTCTAGTAATTTAAAGCCTTTGAACCTTGTGAACAGATTAATTTAAAACCATATTCTGGGGGATTTCCACAAAATGGAAAGTGTCTTCTACCAAGAAGCTACAAAAGAATTTACAACAGAAAATCTGATAAGTGTCCTGCACAGGGAGTTTGTACAGCCGTGGAAGGCCTCGCGGCTCAGCATGAATCTTCCCAAAGTCCCTCACTTTGGGAGCTTGATGAGTTGAGCTTTTGAGTTTCCTCGCCGGCCCTGATTGATGGTTTGTTTCTTCTTTAAATATAAAATTCAATAAAGCTTTCCCTGAAGCAAAGACCTTTCTAAATTTTGATATCATTATAACATACCAATATGTAGGAATGATAGCATTTAACATCATAAAAACTGAGTTACCTGATCACCTTTCTTTTTGATGCCGTTCATTCAAAGACCATATACTGCGGAAGTTTAGGAAGCATGCCTGCATCTTAACAGTCTATGACAATAGCTATGATGTTGTCATGCATATTGTTTTACTAGATTTGAATTAACTTTATATTAAAACAAGTTGACACAAATTTAGTATTTCCAAAATAGAGTTTTTGCTTTACTGAGAAGATAAGATAGAAAGTGTTGCTCTATTTTTAAGAATAAGCTCGTGCTTCAACTGTTACATAAAATACCAGTAACTACTGTTGTTTTCTTTTCATATCCCTCTCAGGCACTGAGTTTTTTCTTTTCCCCGGGCGTCTCAGAGACTGGTGATAAGACAGTCCTTTAGTAAGCGTTCCTGTGTGCACACACATTCTTACATGCTCAGTGAGTAATTAATCAAAACTAAAAGAAAGCTCTGGAATGAATAGCTAAGTTATGGGCCCTTTCCCACATGCAGGGTACCTCTCTTTCCTTGATCTCAACTGAGGTAATGGTGAGATTTTTCTGTGAAGATAAAATTGTTAATACAAAGTATGTTTTAATAACTCACCATCGTGTGTTTCCTCTGTAACTATTCTTTTAAGATCCTCTCTTAAAATTTTAGCTTTGTCCATTGCACAGTGCCCACAGAAACAAAGACCCCTGAAATATATGTAGCCTAGATAAGAAGTGATTTATCTAACTCGTGTTGCTGATATTTTCCTTAAATCTTCCATTTCAATGTGAATCATGACAAAGCCGCATACTGTGAAAAACCTACCTGTATAGTTTTGTAACAGATTTCAAATAAATTAAATTTTTAGGATAAATCACCAGAAGTATTCAGGGAATTAGGTGCACAGCTCTCTTATTGTGACTGGGAGCCAAGCATCTAATTTCAGGCACTTTAAGATGAAATGTAATCACCTGTGTGTCTTCTGCTATAGAAATATAACTCAAGGGCAGCGCCTGTAACTCAGTGGGCAGGATGCCAGGGTGGTGGGTTCAAACCCGACCCCAGCTGAACTGCAACAAAAAAGTAGCTGGGCATTGTGGCAGGCACCTGTAGTCCCAGCTACTCGGGAGGCTGAGGTAAGAGAATCGCCTAAGCCCAGGAGCTGGAGGTTGCCGTGAGTTGTGATGCCACGGCACTCTACCAAGGGTGACAAAGTGAGACTGTCTCTACAAAAAAAAAAAGAAAGAAAAAGAAACATAACTCAAATTCCGTGTGAAAGCACTGCTTGGTTCTCTGAAGCCCACTGTTGATGAGATTCCTTCCAGTCTGGGGCATTTCACCTGAGAAGAAGCACATCCTGTGAATGCCACTAGGATACAGCGCGTCACCTCGCCCTTGCCTGTTAAGTCCCCTCTCTTCAAACCCTTCTCTTGCAGATTTGCGAACACCACTCTTCCCATGCTTGGAGCTACTCTAGGATGAGCAGTTAGTCTTTAATAGCTAACGACACACACGGGTCCGTCCCCTGAGATGCGCCCGAAGGAGAACTGCTTCTGCACACGCCGTGGCTGCCGTGGTGCAGCTGGGCTGTGGCTGCTGGGCTCGTGGCGAGGAAGTCAAAGTCATGGTCTGCGTTCCTCCCGAGCTCGCCCCAAAGCAGGGAGGGCGACTGCATACTTTCCAACCTACGAACAGCACAAATGGGAAAAGGAAAAGCACAAAATCAAAAAAAAAACCAAACAAAAGGAAAAAAAAACTTTAAAGAAGTATTTCAAAACTTTATTATTGAGGATGACTTCTAGAATTTAGCTGTCTGGGTAGTGAGGACACCTCGAAGTGCGTATTTTTCAGCTAATACTTTCCAGTGTGATTGTAAATGCAGTTTGCATTTTCTAAGGTCACCCAGATATTTTAACGAAGCCTAAAAGATACTCAGAACTTTTCTAAAGTTAAAATGCTACAAAATGAGGTTTTGCAAAAATAGCACGAAAAACTCAATATCTTATAATGTCCATGGCACAGATCTCGCTATTGTTTAAAGGAGTTGGTAGAGGAATGGAAAACATTAAAAGTTATGTGGTCTGTTTCAGAAGTGGAGAAAAGAAGTATAAATAATTGGAATCCACAGATAAGCCAAAGCTATCCTTTTTAGTCAGTAAGCTCCACCCTTTCTCAGGCCTTTATAAAATTGAACGCCAGATTGCAAAGCCTTTGGCTTGAATAAAAATTTTTCTTATTTTCTTTTCCTGTCATATTGAGCAAAGAGAAAGGGAAACAGGGACCACACGTAATACTAAGATGGAACAAAGCCTCCTTTGCCTCAAATGGGGGCGGGGCCGATAGCTCACTGTCTGGTAATCAAAGAATTAGATGAGATGAAAGAAACAGCGTAAATCACAATGTCAGAAAACATTTTAAGCAATTCCGATGATTATGAGTAGCTCTATGTGTGTTGTCTGGTAGAACAAAAATCAGAAGGGCTGATGTGGATTTTACTTTTCCTGTGCATGTTTCAGAATTTTGCAGACACTGCACTTGGGGCAGTGTTCGAGTTTTATATTTTTGAGACACCGTGGTAATTTTTCACAATGCATCTCAGTTTCCAACTCCTGAATGAGCAGCGTTACGTCTGAGCCTGACATTGAGCAGCGCGGCTCGGTGCCTCTTGTCCAGCCTCACACATGGAGGAGGAGGAATGTCACTTTCTGAAGCTTCTGGCCTGATTCCAGGGAACCTTGGGGCATCTGCACCCCGGAGCGTTCCGGCTGGCCGGGTGCTTTGACTGCCTCCTGCTTCGTGGGATGGGACCCTGAGTATAACTTCCATGTCTGTCTTCCGTGCCCTCAATTCTTAAAAGATTAAGAAACCAAACAGATTTTCTGGCCAAAGTCTGTAACCTCAGAGAGAATGAGCACACAAAGCGGAAGTTTAGAAAAATCTACTTTGTAGGTCCTTGCTTTTTTTCAATTGTGAATTAAAATTGAATAGCAATTTCCTCTATACTGGGAAGTTGTAGAGTGAGGAAAATGGACTTGTTGGGACTGTCCCAAGGATAGTGAAAAAATGGCAGAAATGACTATTTAATGCAAAGGGGTCATTGGCAAACTCTGATACGTGTTAAGGATCACCGTTCTGAAGTTTATTATTTCAGTTTAGTCTGCGATCAGATGTAAAGCATTGCGCTCATAGAATTAAAGCCTGTAGGTATTTCGAGGCTCTTAAAAACCACAATGTAATTATTCTTGGACCTAGATAGAAGCCATACTGTAAGACGGTGTGCAAATAGCTTTCTACGTAGGCAGGTGCACAGCCTGGTACTTTGCCGTGAGGCCCCCGAGAGCCAGATTCACACAGATGGAAAGCAGGACCCCTGTGGAGCTCCATAGGCGTCGGTGCCTATGCTGAGATGTGCATCCCGGCGGCTTTCTTCTCCCAATGTTTCTGCTGCAAAGTCTTGGTCCCACTGGTTTCTGAATATCCTCTGGACTGTGGCAAGAGCCAAGGCCACCATGAACATGCACAGCCTGGAATGAATGGATGTCCCTCTAAGACCTTCCCATTCACTGTCTGAGACCAAACCACATCACTGCTGTGGCCCAACTCCTTGTAACCACCTAAGAGTTTATCCTTTAAAACGCCATGAACGCATCAGCCAGGCATTGTAGCTCACGCCTGTAATCCCAGCACTCTGGGAGGCTGAGGCGGGTAGATCGCATGAACTCAGGAGTTCAAGACCAGCCTGACCAAGAGTTAGACCCTCTCTCTACTAAAAAAAAAAAAAATTAAATAGAGAAAGTAGCTGGGCATGTGGCAGTAATCTATAGTCCCAGCTACTTGGGATGCTGAGGAAAGAGGATCACTTGAGCCCAAGACATTGAGGTTGCTGTGAGTTATGATACCACAGCACTCTACCCAGGGTGACAAAGTGAGACTCTGTCTCAAAAAAAAAAAAAAAAAAGAAAAGAAAAAAGAAATATGGTGATTGTTCCTGTGAACACACATTTGGGGCACAGAAAAAATGAAAAAATAAAACACCATCTACATAGAACAGTTAGGAGAGGGCAAAGCAAGATGACCTAATTCTTCTGCTTATAACCCAGGAATCCGAGAAAACATTTCTTTGAGTATTCTATTGATACTTTATGGTAATATGTGGTACCTTTTTGCCTTCAGATTGTCTAGTCAGCATTAAATAATAAATAAACAACCAACCAGAAAACATAATGCTACATGGGATGCCCTTTGATGGGATACAGACAGGTTGGCCCTGGGAACTGCCCAAATGAGGTTCAAATTCTTATTCTATCATTTTCTAATTCTGAGAGCTTGGAATTTCTTATATCATAATTTCAAAATCTGTAAAATGGGTATAATAAATTTCCCTACTACTATTTTATGAATATAAAACTTGATTAATACACTAAGATACCTGTCTATTAATGCTCAAAAAATTGTGCATTATAGAAGTGTCTGCATACATGGTAATAAATGGTGCCTTTTATTGTTATTCTTTGGGATAATTATTTTACAACTATTCTGTGCCCTCTAACTGGCTTCTATTCTGAAATTTCCTTCCTAAGACTTTTTGAGCAGGGTGCAGATACTGTCAATGTTCTTATATTATATCATGTTTTATTGACTGAGAAAGGATGAAATACCAAACTTAGTGCGTGGAAGAGAGGATGCGAATAGGCAATGCAAAGCATTTTTCTTTTTTAATGGTGTGGCCACAATTCAAGCAAGCCACATTCTACCTCTCTGATGACACTACAATGAGAAGATTTAGGGAGGTGCAATGAATGTTGAAAGTTTTACCTCCAGGAAATGTAGCCAATAGCCTGTTTTCTCTCAAAGTCATCTTTCTTGTTAGGTTCTAAATAGAAAGTTCTGCTTTATGAAAGAGGTAAATAGGCCTGATAAATGGGAGGGTTAGAATGGATAGCAAAAAGCTAAGTGTCCACGTCTAGCTTCAGAGAACTCCACTACTAAGAGAACCGTAGTAATTCTGTTTGCTGGTCTGTTCCTGGCTCGAGATGAAACTTCACGACAAGTGTGTAGTAAAAGCTCCCTGAGTATGTGTTGAATATGTGAATAAATGAGCATTCTCCTGGGAAATAATATAGCAGTTGGCATCTATTCTAGGAGCTCAGAGATGGCTTCTAATAACCAAGACTCTTCACCTTGTGTGAAGGCAACGACTCAAAAATTTTTGACCTTGACTGTTTTGGATTTTTTTTTTTCCCCCTTTGGTGTCATAGCTCACAGCAGCCTTAAACTCTTAGGCTCAAGCAATCCTCCCAGTAACTGGGACTACAGGCACCTGCCACAATGCCCAGCTAGTTTTTCTATTTTTAGTAGAGATGGGGTCTCATTCTTGCTCAGGCTGGTCTTGAACTCCTGATCTCAAGCAATCCACCCGCTTTGGCCTTCCAGAATGCTGGGATTACAGGCGTGAGCCACCACACCTGGCCGACTGGTTTGGATTCCAACATTGTATTAGTGCACCCGCCCCCACCCAGCCCCACATTCATCTTTTGGTCTCTGTCCGGAATCAGCCCAATTAGAGTGTAGTTGCTTTGAGATCTTTTGATTGAAATCCTTTGTAATTATGTAATTATTTGTAAGATATAGGTTTCCACAGATGATTTATTTCCTGCTTTATGAACTTTACTATGCAAGAACGTCATACCAAATAATCCCAGTCTGTTCCTAGAAGTGGCTCCAGGAATATTCTAGGGGAGACAGTGGTTGCCATCCAGGCATTATGTAATATGCTTCTTCAGTTCCCAGACAATTCAGTAATCTCATATGAGAATTCATTTAATCATTTTGAATGTTATAAGCTACAAGTACATTTTCATAGATCTCCCCCAATTTTAGCCAAGTTCCTTATTTTACAAATTTAGACATTGCAGAGTTCAAATGATGAGGAATAAAGGCAGTTCCCTAGTTCCAAACATCCAGCTGACTAACATTAGACTTGCACTTACAAACAGAGGACATTAGGTAAATGTACCTGTTTCTAATCACATACAAACTCAACTTAAGAACAAACCTACAGAACCTATCTTGTTCGTAACCCAGGGACTGATGGTACTAACAAGGTTTTTTTTTAATTAGTGAGCAGTAAAGTAGATGCATATCAAAGTAAAATACTGATTACATTGATTTCTACCTACCTCTATTTCTTTATTTCTCTTTTCTTATTCCCTTGAGAATGGTATTTCCTTAGGTGGGAGATTTTGTGATGTTTGGTTTATCCAAACACATAGCTATCACGAAATGATCAACCTTCTATTGATGTGTAACATCTAGTTGATCCTAATAGTGATAAATTATTCCCCTACAGAAAATTTTTAGAAGAGTCAGATGTCAAAAAAAAATTCAATTTTTTTTTTTCAATTTGTGAACATAACCAAACTCAGTTGAATTAACAAAGGTGACTTCAATTGAATAGCATGTCCAGGGTAAAAGACATTTTTGTACCTACATAAAGGAAACTTTTTTCTTTTTACATACATATCATTCAAGTGCCAAAAAAAGAAAAATCTCTCTCAGACACTGTTTATTGAAAAAACTTTCATGAGAGGCAATCTCACTTCTCCAGCAGAGCAGCAGCCTACCTTCCTAAAAGGGGAGCAGGTGATGCTTTTGAAAACACTGCCTGCATGCTGCAACACATTTATTTTAAAATCCTGTGTCTATTATTCCTGAACACTTAGAGGAAAATCTCATTGTAAATGGTGTTATCACCAAGAATGGTGAGTTGTTTTCAGGCAGTAAGTTCAAAATCTCCTGTGATGTGCTCAATTAGTGGAGTTTTAGGTAACTCCTCGGGATGAACTGAGGGTGCATCCTGGTTGTGATTTTTTTGTAGTTGGCTTCTAGTAGCCTTCTGACCTATGTCACATGCGGGAGTCAGCCAACAGCTGGCTCCTCTCAGAATTCTCAAGGTGAGCCGGGAAATTGGTGTGCTGGCTTCAGTGGGTGCCTATTTATATACCCAGCTATAGAGCTGACCATCATCTCTCCTCTCAAATTACTTACCATCAACACATTCCATGAACAGAAGTTCTTTAGTGCAAACGTGAACTTAGAGTAGATTTATACAATGTTCAATAGGTCTTCATTCGAAGAATGAGTTGTATAAAGAAACTTCTTCTTCTGTATCAAAATTTGACCTTCAGACCGACCTTAGTGTACTTTGCCACCAGTGTAAAGAATTCCTTTCCTCCATCCTGGAAAGGGGCAGTGGGAGGTGGGCTGTTCTGCTGTGCAGAGTGGTCAGCAAGCCAGCGTCACTTGTAATCCCCTCCTGGGTCCTCTGCCCCCATTCAAACATACCCCATTCGATTCTGCTGGGAAGTTCAGTTTGCCAAGCTTTAAAACATTTAATGTCTCTCACTTACATGAGCCAATTCCTGCTCTTGATAGATTTTTAAGATCACAATTACATTAAATGCCAAATTTCAAAATCAAGGTAAAGTGGCACTCCGAGAGAGATCTGATTACTCTTTGAAAGGAAAAGGAAAATCTAAGGAGGATTTGAGTGCCAGTCAGAGATCACTACATCATCAGCATCTTAAATGGTGTTTATTTATCTTTAATATGTGTGAGATCGGTGGCTACACACAAATATCTCTAGGGGTGTATCTTGTCTAAATCAGGGAAGAGTGAAGACCTTGGTGTTGATCCTTTCAGATTAAAGATGTTAAAACTCAAACATTGGAAAATGGAGGTTTTATATAGCCTTTACTTGAGAAAATTGGTTAAGAGGAAAAATTGAGTCCTTACAGGCAAGGGCACTTTTTAAAATATGAATTCATTTAATTTTTGTGTATCCCTTGGAGGAATACAAAGATGAATCATACCCGTTTCTGACTCACAAAGCATTACTGCCTGTGAAGAGAAGTAAGTGAAAAACAAAACATATCAAATACAGTGGCTCCTAACAGCACAGGGCCACAGGACAGGCCATGGCAATTAGGAGGAAGGAGATTAGTGCAGGATTTCTTAAAGAAAGTTCTATTGTTTAAACCATTTGTCACAGGGATATTCATGTGGTCTCCCGAGATCACCTTCAGCCAGTGGAGATTCCAATCACTGATAGAGTAACTTAAAATGCCCACATTCTGTTGAGCCTTTAGTTCACATCTGCTCTTGGGATGTCAATTAATGTGCTAGAAATAGGTATTTTCAAGATTCATTGGACCAGAATTAAAAGTAATGAAGTATGATGGGGCTCATTGGCTCACGCCTGTAATCCCAACACTCTGAGAGGCCAAGGCAAGTGGATTCCTTAAGTCAGGAGTTAGAGACCATCGTGAGCAAGAGGAGACCCATCTCTACTAAAAATTAAAAAATTAACAGGGCCTGGTGGAGGGCACCTGTAGTCCCAGCTACTCAGGAGGCTGAGGCAGGAGGATCATTTGAGCCCAGGAGTTTGAGGTTGCTGTGAGTTATAATGACACCACAGAACTCTACCCAGGGCACAGAGTGAGATACTGTCTCAACAACAACAACAAAAAAAGAACAAATGAAGTATTTTCCCTTTCTTAAAAAGCATCAAGTATTTACTTAACAGCTATTTCTTAGGTGGCTACTTTTGAAAATCCTAGGAACTGGAGAACAGGGTATTATCTGGACAAAGAACTTGATTAAAGTGTGGTCACTCTATGCTTAGGTTTCTCTTCAGATCGCATAAATCTTTCGCCTTTTACTGAAGTGTGGTCACTCTGTATAACGCAATTAGTTCAAAAAATTTTAAGGTTTAATGCTTTGAGTACATATGATCACGGCAATAATTTAGTTGCCTTCAGAAAGTCATTTCAGAAATAGAGCACTGAGGATTACCCTGTAATGTTGTCCCTGTTACTCACTTGAGTTGGTTGTCAATGGAGGTCAATTTTTGACCCTCTGGGGACATTCGGCAATATCAAGAGACATTTTCACTTGTCGCAGCTTGGGAAGGCAGTAAAGGCTGAGGGTGTGACTAGATCCTATGAGGATCAGGACAAGCCATGCTACTAAGCCTTGTCTACTCGGACAAGTCAGTGGAGGCAAGGCTGGAAAACCCTGGCCTTTGTTTAGATTTCTCCTGAAGTCACCAATTGCAAGCCCTGGAAATCATAAAGGTTCTGCCTGGAGAAGGCGAGTATTCAGACACCCCTTCGGAAGGAATAATCCACCCCTTCACTATGCGATCTAAGAGCCCAGCTGGGTTTTGGTCATGTCATCGGAAGCAGGATGTAGCTAGGAAATCAGGGAGGGAAGGAAGTCACGAACCTGAGAGCGCAGTCTTCTGGACATGGGCAAGCCGCAGTTCCCGTCTTCAACAGGCTGAAAAACGGGCTTTGGGGCAATAGAGGCAGGAGTGAAGGAAATTCAGAGGGGTGGGGTCTTGGAGCCCTCTGCACTGCTCAAGGCTTGCCACCAATTGCGGCCTATACTGGCAGCAAGGATGTAATCTTTCTGCCCATCTCTGTAGCTGCCAACTTCACTTCTTCACCCCACAGTGCTTCCATTCCAGTCCTCCCCTTGAGCTCCCCGTTCACCCTCACCCAAGGCCCCAGGGCCCCACTCTTCCCCACCCAGTTTCCCCTGTGGGAAAATGCCCTGGACCACTGAGTCACCACATACCCACAGGAAGTAGGGGCTGAAGGACCTATTCTTATGGTCAGGGGAGTGTTGAGAGCAATGCTTTTCAGTAAATGGAGGATGAGAATATGAATTCATTTCCCAAATCAATAATTTTAGACATGGGGAATCAAACTCTGAGGTTCTGATTTTATAAAGTGTCCTAAAAGGCCAGGTGCGGTGGCTCTGACCTGCAATTTCAGTCCTCTGGGAGGCTGAGGTGGGTGGATCGCCTGAGCTCAGGAGTTTGAGAGCAGCCTGAGCCAGAGTGAGACTCTGTCTCTACTAAAAACAGAAAACCTAGCTGGGTGTTGTGACAGGTACCTGAGGTCCCAGCTCCTCAGGAGGCTAAGGTAGGAGGACTGCTTGAGCCTTGGAGTTTGAGGTTGCTGTGAGCTATGACACCTCAGCGCTCTACCCAGGGTGACAGAGTGAGAGTGAGACTCTGTCTGAAAAAAGAGTGTCCTAAAAATTCACTGAACTTTTATGTTTGTATATCTTATTCCCTTTTTGGTCTCAAAGTCCTGATTTAACCATGGCACTTTAGCAGTATTTTGTTTTTAAAGAGAAAGTCCCACTCTGTGGCCCTGCCTGGGCTAGAACCCCTGGGCACAAGGGAGTCTACAGGTGCGCACCACAGGCCTGGCCTTGCAGCAGAATTTTCTATGACTCCCAGGTTCCCTCAGGCAGCTTCGTAGGGCGCCCTGCAAACCGGTGTGGGAATTTCTGTAGTTTCCTAGCTATTATCTCACTTGTTTCTCAACTGAGCCCAGGAAAGTTGGGACCCTTTTAGCATAGCACTTAGTATTTAGTGGATCAATGATAAGTAGTTGATAAATTAACAAATGCCCAGATTTTTGAAATGCTAGAACACACTTTGATTGCTAAAATGACTTGCCCAGTGAAACCTGGTATCTTAGCGACAGCTCTAGAGCCCTGGGCTCTTTGATGCTGCCGCTCTGGGTTTGTCCGGACAGGACAGAAGCACAGCGTAGGGCTCTGCAGTGGTAGGAAGCGGATTCCTGGGACCTGGAGCAGCAGCTCGCTCAGTGGAGAGAGCGGCATAGGAAGAGCCCCCATGTGCCTGGGTTCTGCCTGATTCCCTTGCTCGCCCTCGGATGTGGGAGTCACTCAGCACCACTCCATCAGAGACAGCACTCTCCTGCTCTTCAAGACAGGGGAACCCTGCTTTTGATTTATTTGGTATTTCACCACAGGGCTGAGCACACCCTAGAGGCATTTAATCTGTTGACTGGAACTGACCTCAGATCTGGGGTTGGCCTAGAGTGAACCTTCACACTGTAGGACTCAGCAGGTCATCGGAACTCATTTCCGCTTCAATCCAAGGCCCCCGACAGTTCTAACCAGCGCTCTCTTGGGTCCCTGGGTCTGGTCAAAAGAGCACAGCCTTGACACTGGATATAGTTAAGGCTAAGACATGCTCTTCCTTCGGAGTCTGAGCGCTGGAGACGTAAGACGATCAGGGTGACAATGTCAGTCTCCTGGTCAAAAGCTATCACTTACCTGAAGAATCAGGCCCAGACTCAAAGCCGGCCTACTTCACCTTCCCCGCCCACTTTGAACCTGCTGCAGCCAGGCTGAGCATTGCCAGGAATGGCTTCTCCCTTCCAACCCCCACCCACCGCCGGCCTCTCTAGAACCTAGGCCAGGCGTCTAACTTACTCACTGCCCCACAAATATTTATTCCACCTCTAAGTGTCTGGTAATGTGCTTAGCACTTCGTATACAGAGGTGAGAAAAGAGGCATGTGGTCACCTGTGGAGCTTCATTTCTTTAGCAACACTTTCCATAACACAAATAGGGTGATTAATGGTCACCAAACGTGACATCCTGTTAGGGGGGAAATTGCGAGGAGCCTCTGGCAGAGAGTAATAGGAGACTCCCACTTAGAAGGAGAATCGAGAGCTCACTGATGCCACGTGAGAATTGGGGAAGCACCTACAGAACCAGGTGACATCAAGGGCCAGAAAATCCTACCCTCGAGCCAGTTTCGGGGACTCACCACTGACCTACCCCCGTCTGGCCTTCGGTTGGAAATAACCTCTGCTTCCTTCAGACATGACCTGCTCCTCTCTGGTGATGTGTCTCCCTCTCTGCCTCCGAATAAGGTCATTTATTCAGCCCCCATGAGGGCAGTTTGCATGTCAAAGTCACCTTTGATGTCCCTCAGAGTGGGCTGTGATGACCCTGGCCTCTTCCTGTTGACTTTTCCACACCATCCCTGTTTGGAAAGGTGGGTGAGCAGAGCTGACTCCCCGTGCCAGCTGGGAGTGGTTCGTAGGTCAAGTTTCCACTCTCGTAATGCTGCCTGATCATTTATTCAAATGTCTTTGCCAACTGGAGAGATGGCAAGACACTGGAGAGGACATCTTGTAGGATTAAAAAGGATAATAGCCAATAAAAAGGATAATAGCCATTTGCTCCTCTATTGAACCCAAAGACATCATTCTAGGGTTGGGTGGGTGAGGACCGTAAATGCACACGACTGGAGTTGGAAAGTTGACTTAGTTACCCTTAAAACTATGCCTGCACATATAATATATACCTGACTGATGATAGTGGACAGTGTTAGACGAAGGGAAGTAGAATAATGATATAAGAAAGCTCACATGCAAAATAAGCATGGAGGCTTCAGGAAGCAAATTGAAGTCTTTGGTAACAGAGAGTTAAAAATCATAGTGTGAAAATCAGTTTCATAAAAGAACAGTGTTCTACAATTGCCTTATGATATTGAATTCGACTTGAGTAAATTAGGAGCAGTGTTCTCTTGTTTAGCTATCATCATAGAACTCAGTGGTAAATGTCAGTCTCTTTACCAAGAGCCCACTGAGTTACGTGAAATTCTCCAAAAAACTCTCCAGCAGGACAATTTATAAGCTCTGCGTGTTCGACAGTCTTGATGTGTAAAATTGACTGAGAGATCTCAGACTCCCTGTACATAGTGAGTAAAGTGCATCGATCAGTTGTTTGTTTTCTTAATGATGTCTTTGACACATTATACATTTTGTCACGTTCCAATTTGAAGGAAAATGCTTCCTATGTCCAATAAGAAACACATTTTAAGAAGCACGCCAACCATACTGCTATTGTCCTTGCTGTTTTCAATGGCAGGTACTTTGCCACATCTTCTTTCTTCAAAAGATCATGTATAGCAACAGAGTTAGCTTCTGGTAAAAGAGTCTGGCTTACACTGGGATCATTCTCATCTGCCTACCTCTGAGAGCAAACCAAAATGTTGTGTATTTTCCTCTAGATAAGCCACCTTTAAAAAGACTCCAGCATCATGAGTTCCAGGTATGATAGTGGAAAGTTTGCAAGGATTCTTTTTAAGAGATGGAAATTATCCTTGCCAGAGTTTAATGCAGGTAGCTGCAAGCCACGTTCTCTAAAGGACAGTCAATGTCCTTTAGTTTAGTTTATCTCCTGTCTGCCTTGGTGTTATCCACAGTTAATTCTTAGCAGAACAGAACAATCCTTAGAGGAGCAAAGAAACATTTATTCAATACAATCAGTGAACTGAGAGTATAGAGAGGTGGGGGGTAGACTTAGGGGCTGGGGAGGAATAATAGAAATTCTTACAAAAGTTTGGAGTTAGGGGTCCTAGTGGGATTCCTCCCCCTTTTAACAACAAAGTGCAGAGCGAAAGAATATGCTCAGCTTACTTTGTCTTCCTGCTTCGTTTGATCTGAAAGAACAATCAGATTACGACTGATTTCTGAAGACTGTTCAGAATAGAGAGATCTCGAATGCCCCAGTGATAGCCACCATTGTCAACAGGAGGCATTCCAGGTACTGACACCAGCACCTGAAAACGCTCAGATGCTCAACACTTTATCTTTCATTTCAAAATCTACTGCTGGGAATTCTCTTTATACAGCGCATTGGATGATAAGTGTTTAGAGACCCTGAAGGAGAATAAAGCATGGGCCTCTGAGACTGGGCTGGAATGCCAGAGGAATCAGATATTTGAAGGTTAAAGTAGAGAAATTTCTCTGAGAGAGAAGGAGAAAGAAAGAGAGAGTAATTGAGAGGAGTTACTAGAAGAAAGAAAGAAAATTATATCTGTCTAGACCCAAATGTTTCGTGTGACCTCTGGTTGGTCATGTAGCACTCTTCCTACACAAGGACTAGTCTGGTGAGATAATCAGACAGTTTGGAATAAACTTCAACATAATAAGAAGGAATCCTGACCCCCAAGGAGCCCAGTGCAAGCTGCAAACATCCGTGGAGAATTTCTGCCAGAAAATATACCACCTTTGTATCCAGACCCCCTAGTTTGAAGGATAGGGCAGATTTTTTTTATTAAATCATATTTTAAAAATAATTATGTCACTGATGGTGTTAAATGTCTAGGAGAGCCATCCCAACTGAAGCGTGGGATTGGACTGTACATGCTGACATCATAGATGGGCTATAAGGCCTTCCACCTGCGAATTCTTAATTTAGTAGAAAAACAATTTCTCTCAAAAATAACAGTAATTGTGCCTTTTTAGTCTTGTAATAGGGTAGATATTTGAGAAGGATGGGGTAGGTGTTTATGTTTTAAGCAAGAACAACATAATTCCACTGAGTACATTTGATTTTATCTCCACTCTAGGGCTACACATACAGGCGGTCCCTGGGGTAGGAATGAGATAAATTCAGCACATTTGTTTGTAAGTTGAATCGGCATATAAATTGGAACAGGCATTTACCCGTCACCTGTAATAGCCTCCATTCATAAGTGCAAACTGTCCATCAGTCAGACATTGATAACTGAGGGACTTGCTGTAATAGCGCCTGTTTGTAAGTGTGAGTCAGATGTTTTAACTCAAGTTCTGCCTAGAGTTGTACAGCTACCTGTTAAACGCACGGGGGAATGGAGCAGTAGGGTTTGTTCTATCCCGGAGATGTCTGCTATCTTTGGGGCCATGCAAAGTACATTTTTGGAAATGTAAAATTTAGAAAAGGGTTAAAAAGCCAAAAGGGTTTTTAGGTGATTGGCTCTATTTCATCCTACTTAGCAACTTATTAAACATATTTAATAAAATTGAGGTTTGGTTTTTAGATTCTTGGCAGTGGTATAATAAAACTGGCCCCAGAGATAGAGGAAATCTCCTTTATCTTGAATATCAAGTTCACTAACAAATGTGCACTGACACTTTTTTATTTAAGGAACAAAGAATTATAATAGAAATGATAAGTATATCCTACTTCTAATACCTTTACATATCCGTGATTCAACACTTCAATTGTATATAAACCTCTTAGAAATAAATCAGTTTTTTTTTTTTTTCTTTCTGAAACAGAGTCTCACTCTTTCACCTTGGGTAAAGTGCCCTGGCATCAATAGCTCACAGCAATCTCGAAGTCCTGGCCTCAAATGATCCTCTTGCCTCAGCCTCCTGAGTGGCTAGGACTATAGGTGCCCACCACATCCAGCTATTTTTAGTAGAGACGGGGCCTCACTCTTGCTCAGGCTGGTCTCCAGCTCCTGAGCTCAAGGGATCCACCCACCTTCGTCTCCCAGATTACTGAGATTACAGGCAGGAGCCAGTGCACCCGGCCGATAAATCGGTATTTTTATCAAACTGGTTTTTAGGTACTGTTTCCTTCTCTGAGAAACTAAAGTTCCTAATTTGTGATTATTAAAATTTTCCTTTCCCTTATAGAAGACAACACTTTAATCTTTGGAGAAGTAGAATATGGTTAAGGTGCTTTGGACTATAATAAAAGCAAATGACAGAAAGTTGAAACAGGCTTTTACTATTTTTGAAGGAACTAAAACAAAAACTTTATGAAAGAAATCATAGCTCTTTTGTGTTTTTCCCCCCCTGGGAAGCTAGGGCTGACTAAGTGGGGAGATCTGAAGTTGGATCCAGGCTCAGACACGAGAGTCCGGGCAGGTTTAGGGAAAAGCAGAGGCAAGGGGGAAGCAGTGCATGCTGGGATATTCAGGTAGCATCAGCTACAGTGGGAAAGATGAACACGGAAAACAGTCCATTTTATCAGCAGTTTAATGCAGTCCTCGCACGACAGATACAACTTAACTTGTAAGCCCTCAATTCATGATCCCCTCGAGTTTTGAGAACAATAAACTTTAACATACTTATTATTACATTGGTTTCTTTAAGCTTTGTCTTCCTTTATTAAAATAAAATACTTGAATTGTTACACTATTTTAAAAGAACCCTATTGCCTAAAGGAAATCAATTCCTAATCAGTTTTACCAGAATATACTTTCAAAGGGGATCATAAATGCTCTTTACTGATGTTGCTTTTAGATGTTGATAATATTTCTAAAATGAATATTAAGTTAATTTTGCATTAAAAAGGAACAAATGTTTTGGTGCTGTATTGGAAATCAAGCTTCACTAAAACTGTAAGTTTCTGCATACTCATTCCTCTTGAAGAAAATACTCTCAATAAAAGTATTGTGATATTTTTTTAAGATAGTCTGTGAGTTACCTAGAAATATCACCTAAACACATTTTCTACAGCAAATAATAAATATAAAAGTTCCACTTGTTATGTATGTGCCCACATAGAGAAATGTACACAAACTGAGGCTGAATTTGAATTTTAAAATATCACAAAGCTAAGACTGACACTTACATAATCGCCAATATAAGCCAAATCAATGTTTCCAGTATTCAATTGTCATGGAATTAAAATCTCCCAACAATGATCTGAAATATTAAAAGTCATGTAGATCCAGCAATGAGGCAGCCTAGGCTCCTATACGCTTTTCCTCAGGTATGTGGTGCTTGTAATACATGCTGTTGAAATTTATTTAAATTAGCTGTCTATTTGGAGGTCAAATAAATTGTTACATAACTTAGAATGTCACTTGTCTTTGAATGTTCAGGATACAGTTTAAACTTTCTCAGGTGATACTCAACAGATCAGGTTAAGTGTGTGTGACTCAGTGAAGTTGTCATTGTCTATGAAATGCCTACTAGATTGGGGTTGCTCTCACCTGCTGGCCAGACTCTCAAGGACAGCACTTGGATATGGTCTTGGAGCTGAATTTTGTCCTCTGACTTATCTTAGCCACCTCAAGTTCCTTGCATGAATTACAAGTTAAAACTGGTGGGAAAATGGGATCCCAATGAAAAATAATGACCCATGGACAACAGGTGGCCAAGCCAGCAGGGTCCACTAGACCTGGGCTGGTGCCAACATGCACTTATGTCTGGTGGCATTAACGCCTTCAGGCTGCTTGCTTTTCAGTCTTGTTGCACTTCTGCATTCACTCATTTAAAAATAAAAAACTGCGGCTCGGCGCCTGTGGCTCAACGGGCTAAGGCGCCAGCCACGTACACCTGAGCTGGCGGGTTCGAATCCAGCCCCAGGACCCGCCAAACAACAATGACGGCTGCAACCAAAAAATGGCCGGGCGTTGTGGCGGGCGCCTG